>NBIV01000127.1:0-208734 GCA_003194525.1 Gracilariopsis chorda
CAGGGACCAAGCAACAGCCTTTGAGTCTATAAGTGTTGCAGAGAGCTGCCTCTGCGCCCGTTCCGAAAGGTGCTTGACCTTTGTCGCGAGTAGTGCCGATTTTAGGTCTTCTTCCTCTCCCGTGAGGCTTAACACATGTAGGTACTCTTCCTCAATATCACTATCTTCATCTTCTTCTAAGAGGAGCGGAATTTTCCCTTCCCCTTCATCGTCACCAATCATTGTCCGGTGTGATTCGATCTCCTTTGCTAGAGCCACAACCAGCTCTTTCTCCTCATCACTTTCAGAGCTGGAAGACGCTCGATAGATTTCTGAGTCTGAGGTGAAATCCTCACTGTCAGTCTCGGATCCTTCCACACCAGGGATGCGTTCGTCATACTCGAGATCTAATACGGATTCCTTTTCTTCTATAGTTACGGTCACGGTATGATTCCCCATGTCGATACAAGCTTGAATGCTCTCTAAGGTCAGGGAACCGATAATCACGTCCACTGGTGGGTCATCCACAACCAGAAAGTTTAGCATGGTCTTTGATTCACCGAACAATACAGGAACGTCTTTGACGACGCCTCGTACTACACTAGAGCTTCCATCGGCGACTTTAATCTTCCTCGTGGTTGCTTCTGGTGAGAGCGTAAGTTCTTCCATCAGGGAACTGGAAAGAAGGTTTGGCACTGCTCCTGAGTCTAGCAGGGCGTTGATTTTAGTTCCAAATAGCTTCAACTTCACAACTTTTAATCTTCTGATACTTCCAGGCTTGTGCGCGACGGTAACCGTTTGAATTCTAGCATTCTTCACAAACAGTTTTTTGAATCTGTCTTTTTGCTTCTTTGGCATCTCCAAGGAGCAGCTGGCCAAACGTGAGCCCACATGAAGCATTTGCCAACTCAATGAGAACATTATACCGTCCTACGAAGTCTGAAATTCCATCTTTTTGGGCCTTCTGGGCCTTCTTCCGGGCCGGCTTGCGGGATTTAGGCTTGGCCTTCTTCCGACTTGGTAGGCCCTTCGTAAGGTCAATGACTAGAGCCGGCTGAGGGTTGAGCAACTCTCTCACAGCAATTCTTCCTGTCTTTGGCTGTTTCGGCAGCGGTCTGCCCTCAGCATCTCTCTTCGTAGCATTGACAGCCTCTTCTTCTTCGACTTCTTCAGTCACTATTCCCACTGTGTACTCTTTATCCTTTCCCGAGTCTTTTGGTGTGTCTCCTTCTGTTTTCATATGTTTTTCATTGGCAGCGACGGCGGGTTGCAGCATCTGGGGCTTTGACCAACACGTAGCTTCTGAGTGTCCCATCTTCCCACACCGTGGGCATCTGGTATTCCGGTGGGGATTCTTGTCGCAGCGGCTCGCTCCATGTCCTAGCTTGTGGCAGAATGAACATACACGAACATTGTTCTCCTCGGTCGAAGTTTGTTTCTTCTTAACCAAGAGGATGAGTTCCGCGATCTGAGAGGTGAGATTATCTACCTTGTTCTCCAATGACTTCACCGTTTGTTCGGGGCGACGGAGAATCCTCATAGTGTGAGGTCGCTTACCTTCTCCTTCTTTCCCTTTTTCAATGTAGGCTTCACTGAAAGTTTCTCGGCAACGAACCTAGTCCCGAATGGTACGCTTGAGCGATTCGTAGTCGCTTGCACCTCTTAACAACACGTATTGAGCCAGGTCCATATGTTCCATGACTGCATTTCTCAGCAATCCAAACGTAGCTTCATTGTTGAAGTTAGCTTTCCTAAAAGCGCCATCCATATCTGTCAGAGAACTAGCCATGTCCAACGGACGGAGCTTGCAGTTCATGGCTCTTCGTATATACTCTTCCTGGCTAACCACTTCAGAAAATTCTTCGACCATAGCTTGCTTTACAGCAGTGTTATCATATGCTTCTTCAATTAACTCTCCTTCGTACGCGTAGGTTTTTAATAGAATTCAAACGCCTTTCCTTTCAAACACGGCAAGAGTTGCGTTGCTTTTTGCGAATCATTACTACCTTTTGCGACAACATTGTCAAAGAAAAAGAAGAACTTGACTACATCCGAGTCAGGTTCACCATTTAACACAATTGCTGAAGACGACGACATCGTTCTGAAAAGGGCCCTCCTCGAGAGTACCATGAAAGCAACAAAGCGGTTTACCTCCCCCTTCGGATGGGAAGGGGGGAGGGGCTGGCTTTTATTAACTCTGGCTCTCCAGCGAGATCGCCGGAGGGCCAATCAGACGTCTTCATAAAGGCTGGCGTGCCATACGTGCCAGCCAAGTCCGTCCACGTGGACAGCCTCTACAATGTCCATAACGTTTCGCAGTAGGGGGAGGTCTGTCGCACAAACAATATTGATCGGCACCCAATCGGCTTGCCGGGAGTTCTCTCTCGAGTCTCCTATGAGTCGCGTTTACTTAAGTAGGGATACTAAGTGACCTTTCGGCTATCTGAGTCGATTGAACACGTACTATGTAGTTAAGCGTCGTTTTGTCAGTACTACGTCGGTGTTCGTTTTTGCCCGTGTTCTCACAACTGTACCTTCGTGCTCTCCGTACCTGGGTAGATTGCTACCGTTTACATACCCACGTGCCAAGCGATGCCAAGCCAAGCCAAGCCAAGCCTTTTTGTATTCCGTGAACCCTGTCAGAGCAATGTGCTGAAGGGCTAAAGGTTCGCAATTTCCAGTTTGTTAGTTTGTATACCTCCCACCTACAGTCACAGAGTGACTCTGCGAGTCAACTCATGGGAGAAGATGCCAATCTATGTGTTGACGATTTGCGAAATGCAGTACCCGAGTGTGGAACCTAATCATAGATAGCGTACACCTCTTGAGATTTTTTTGCTTCGCGCAGGCAGGGTTTTCTCTCTCTCTCCAGCTTTGCTGTGCAAGATGGAAAATCCTGAACTTCGAACCCTCGAGACAACTTTCCACATTAGTACAATGAACTGATATTATTATAGCGAACACAGGTATAAGTTCATTGCTACACTGTTTACCCTTTGTAGTTTCTCTGCTCAGTGCACGCTTTCGGCAACAGTTCGACTACCCCAGAGTCATGGTGATATGTCCTAGCTGAAAGATTGACACGTTCATCTAGCTAGCAGTGCTTTCTAAGTTGCATCCCTGTTGGGAGTGAAACGTTGGCTTCATTGTATACAGTGGATATCCAACTGGCATAACAGACACAGCCGCATTGAATTCAACTTGTTCTCAGGCCCTAGCTCCATCTATTACCCTTCTCCTTCTTCTTCTTCTTCTTCTGCAGTGCGTGCTTTACTCTGAAGTATTATCCGCACTTCAGGCCTCAGAAAGATAGCAGAAACACATCTGACGTGGAAAAATACAGCCCCACGGGCAATGCATGCTTCCCAGAAGTAAGGGCCGCTAACCCCGTTTCATGCAGCGTTTGGCAGTCTCACAGAAGTACCACACCCGGTCCAGGTGCTTTTCACCGAAGGAAATTGTTCACAGCCCCAGACGAAAATCACGGACGTCTTAAACAACAGACAAGACCAAAGTCATGAGCATCTCGAGCTTTTCATCTCAATCTCAGCCTAGTTCTACACTTTCCAGCGAGATAGACTCTCTCTCCGAGAATCAGCTGAAGAGACTTACACGATCAAACACGAGGAGGAACCTTGGAACGCGGAGAAGTAGATTCATGTCTCAGCTGGAGCGCGTATGTCAGCGCTTGGATCTTATGAACATAACACCTGAGTTCATTACGAAGACACCAGCTTTGCCACAGCTTAAGGCTACACCTATCGTAAACCCGGATGGTACATTCGTGACAAAAATCGCTAAGAACGAGGGGGGAGCCGCTATTTCACCTGAAGACGAGAGGCAAAGAGGCTTGAATCGTGTACCAACGCCGAGGGTATCGTCGAATTGTGCGGCATTCTTCAATGACGACAGCACCAATGACTCAGACTATTCTGAGCTCAACGCCGCACCAAGCGAAGACGAGGATTTTCTCATAGAACCAGCAACAGATTGCTCTGCCAATGAGGCGTGTACCGCATCCACAAAATCATTTCGATCAGTGAGAATCTCAACTACAGTGACAATTTTAGACTACTGTCCGAAGAACAAGAGAGGTGAACCGATATCTTTTTCGGTTTCGACTCAGCATCGAACAGAACATCCGACGAGAAACGGGAAGGGCCTTCAGCTTCGGCGGGACCTCGCTGAGCAAAACAGTTTTCCTCGTGCGATGAGCAGCCTGGGAAGACTCAAAATTGGAAACGACAATGTCGCGATTACATTACGTCATAACGAAGTTGAAAGCCCGAGTGGAGAGAGTTCGAGTTCTGCTGTGAACTGCAGGCCGCGAAAACCGCTCACGTTTTATGTCGGAACCCCACGGAACGCAAAGCATGGCACAAAGTCGTCTCCAACAGCTGCTTATGCAACCCGTTCGCCGAATGGGGCCTACGGAAGCCGTTCTTTCTGCAACGACAAGTGCGATTCGTGAAGCAATTGCACCTCAGTTGTTCCGTCCCATGAATATATATATGGGATCATGCGCGCTGCAACCTGTGTTACTGGTGGGTGTGGCATCTCGGTCTGAACAACATGTTCATGAGGATGTAAACGGTTACAAGGATACCCCTAGAGTAATCAATAAATATGGTCCGGCTTTTGTTTTGTTCAGTTGGGACGCAACTGGCTGACCTGTAACGAAAGAGTTAAAGGCTAGACTTCCAACCCTTACTTCTAGCTCTACATGGGCCCAACAAGAGGGCTAAAGTTTGCCGCTCCTTCTGTACTCGGGACCAAGGTCTACCTTTACTTCTCTTCGGATAGATATCCATCTTCGAGATTTCAGGGAAGTGCAAAGTCGTGTGTACCTCTAGATACGTGAGCGTGGAAGCTCGATGTTGTTTACTGGATGGAGGACACTTCTCATTACCACGGAACATACGGATTTCGGCACGGGCAGTGGTGCTGAACTGATCCCTCCCTGTCAGATGCATTCTGTGAGGACCAAAGGTGTGGCAACGATGATTTATGACTTCGTGGTTTCCTCCTTTCAAGAATAGTTTCCGCAACTCGCCTTTTACGGAGATACAGGATCAAGAGACCGCAATAATATGCCTGGAGACAAGGCAGACGGTAGCAATCTTAACCCTTTGGCTGCTAAAGAGTGATTGCTACTAGTGTTAACCCTTTGTAGAAACTTCGTACTACAAACGTACCGTTGCCAGCAGATTGCTGCCCATACAGATGTAATACCAAGGGAACGCTACATCTATTCATCTATCACATTGTTGGCAACTCTCGACTATCAGGGGTGTGGTTAGCAGTATGATAGTTTACTAACCCTCACCATCGGTATCTACCGTACCCAAACGAGCTGGCAACAAGCGGGCTCCATCCAGCTCTGCACACGAAAACGGCATCACATCAGCTGATGCCAGCTGGGAATGGCCAATACCAAGTCTCCAAGCAATCAGAAATGTCCCGGCTACCTTCGGTTACCATCCCCAATGAATAATGTACAGTAACCGCAATGGCGAATCTCGAGTCAACGTGTGCCGATCATCAAGCACTATTTAAAGCATCACACACAAACGTCGGGCCCCTGCCGTCTCCTCCCTCCTTATCATTTGGCAACGCGTACATCGCTTGACGGATCTCTTACGGCCTGTCCGTTAATAAGAGCCATCCGCGCAGGAAAACGCGAAGAGCAAAGCTCACGTGAAGAAATCCCGGGTCTTCCTCAAGCAAGAATGCTTGTACCATGAAGTTCTCGTTTCATGCGTCGCGTGACACTACACGATCATCAGCCACACAAGCGAGCCGGCCTCGAGAAACGCCCCGTGCTCAGATGCATGCGGAATGCACGGTCACAAGTGGCCTTTCTCTCGCAAAAGTAGTTTAATCTGTACCTTTCGTAGCGGCAGCGTCGTCGACGTACACGTACGTCAACCTGGTGCACCTGGTTTTCGTTGTCCTGCGGCAGGTCGTGCAATTCGGTCTTGTGTTTTGAGTGGGTACGAATCGTGGTGCGCGCTGGGTTAGGTGAATGTGTGGTGAATACAAATGATGGACATGCTCATGCGAACCTGACAGTTGCAACAGCTCGTGAGTAACCGAGATCAATATCGTAAGACTGTCACAGACAAACAGATTGGGTACCCTGGGTTGCTTGAGCCTTACCTTCTGCCAGAAGGTAAGGCTCGTGTGAAAAAAACAAGATACATATGAGACGGCACAACCGGTAGAGAACACACACATTGAGTTTCTAATGGTTCACTCGCGGAAGTGAATGCTGCCAGACTCAGTTGAGAAAACCACCATCACGATCGAAATCGGTGCGGTGTGTAGTTTTATAGGGAAAAACCTATGATACTTTCCGACTAGCAAGAGTGAACTACGAACAGCAAAAAAAAGGAAGAGATTAGTTGAGGACCATGAGTAAGTGGGCGTTGACTGGAACAAAAAAAAAAGAAAGAGATACGGAGCGCGATCAACGTGAATAGGGTACAAATGGCGATGAAAGGTGGTTCTCCTGGGTTAAGCGTGAGAAAAAACTTGAATGAGAAGATTCACTTCCGCTCTCCACAGCGGGCGTAAGAAGGCGAATGTGCTCCATGGAGGCGAAGTTGTGGGCATGGTGTCTCAACGGTTTCTTGTTGGGAGAATACACCGTCCTGAATCGGTGCATATCATGAAGCGCTTTAGAAGTAGTTCTTTCAATACGAGCCTCATCATCACCATCAATGTCATCATAGCGATGCTCCTCCTCGTGCGGATCGTTGGCATGAGCGGTGTCCGCATTCATTTTAGCTTGCGCTTCAAGCAGCTTGATAAATGCTAGTGGGTAGAGCTTGTTGACGGCCAGTTGTTTAGGATCGCTGGCGGCATGCATGCGAGGCATCTTGGGCGGATGATGATGCTGAACCGGTTCTGTGAGGTAATCCATAAAGCGTTGATCCTCGGCAAGCTTATCGATTCGGGAACGGTAATCATTCCATGAGGATTGCTCATATTGGGCTTGTGGCTTGAGGACGTGGCGCGGCATATGCGGATCCACGACCTTGTAGACGGCGCGTCTGCGGGCGCGCGATTGGGCGTTGAGGTTGTGGGCGGCGGGATTGGAGGAGGGGTGGTGGTTGTGAGACGGTGCGTGGGACGGGCGATTGTGGACCTGTCGGTCCGGGGGCTGATGCAAACGACCGAGTTCAAAGTGGGATGGGGCCTCAAAGCCCGCCGAGCGACTGAGTGGTGGAATGGGGTGGGCGCGATGGCGCTCACTGGTATGGTAGTTGGGGTGACGATTCTTACGTGAGGAGAACCAGGAGCGTAAACGGCTGGAACGGTAGGGTGAACGTGGGGATGTGTGGTTGGTGCGGGTGGGGGTGTTGGGGTTGGAGGAGTTGGAATTCCTGGAGAACCAGGGTGGTAAACGTCTGAGTGGAGTTATGTGGACGCGATCGGTGTCCTGGATGGGGAGGGAAAGGGTTCTGGCGGCGGCGGAAGAGGAGATGTGATCGGGATGGGAGTTGTTGGGGCGGGTGACGACGAGCGGGACGGCGTTGTCATCGACGTGGAGATGGACGAAGGAATCGTGCAGAGAGGGGGCGGATGTGGAGGATGAGGCGCGGCGGGAGAAGAGATGGCTCTTCGGCAGACGTCGGGAGGAAGAGGACTTTGGAGAAAGCAGACCGTGGTTGACGAGCCATTTTCTGCGACGCTCGCCGGGCGAGAGGGGGGAGGGCTGCCAGTACTTTGTGGGAAGCGAAGCGGTGGACATGGCAGCGTGGCGGGGGGGGGGTGGGTGGGAGGGGATGTGGGAAATGAGAAGACAATGGGGGATGAGGATGGGGGAGAAGGGATAGAGGGGAAAGGATGAAGTGGGGGTGTGAAATAGGCGAAATATGTACGCGAGAGGGGGGAGGGGCTGAGGGGTGGTGGGATTAATTAGGTGGGGGGTGGACGACGGGATTGGAGGTGGTGAAACGGGAGGGGGTTTGGGGGGGGGGGGGTGGGCGATTGGAAGGCGGTGGTGGCATATCGGGCGCGTGCGGGGCGCGTTTTTGAGCGATTTTTGAAAACGACAAAGCGACGCGCGATGTTGATGTTTCTGACTGTGCTCACGCTTTCGACACATCAACTGAAGCTGCGCCACGTGCCGTTGCGCCGCGCGTGGCGCACAGCGGGCGCGGTGTGGCGCGCTCAAGAGAGTTACGAAGGGTGAGGGGCTTATCTTCGCGGGCTACAAAGGCGGTATGCTCGTCCGATTCGCGCACTGCGACGCGGCGCTGTGCGTGTGCTTGTTGTTCTGCGACGGCGCTGTTTCGGCACTCGCGATTCACTGCGCCGCTTGTCGTCATCGGCGTGTGCCGGCCCTGTGACATGCGCGCTGCATCCATTCGAGTACTTACAGCGCTTCTTTTTCTGGCGCGCGCGTTGGGCGTCGCTGTCGGGCGCTGCACCGACGCCTTCGTACCACCACCACGCAGCCGCTGTCGCGCCCTGTACGGCAGTTGTGTTGTCAGCTGCGGCGCTTCCCGCCGTGCGCCCACACGCTGCTGCTGCTGGCTGCTGGCTGCCGCCTGCCGCAATGCATAGCAGAGAGTGGAAGCGCGCATGCAAACTAATCCAAAAAATGCATGCTCGCTCGCCGCCGCTTGCTTCTTTTTTCCGCCGCTTCGCTTGCCACCTGTGTCAGCGCTGACAAAACGCCTTCTCTTCACTTCTATCTATGTACTCTTTTGACCACTGTAATTCTGTTTCACACGCGCCATGCACCGCTGCCCACACCGCCGCACGCACCGCAACTCGCAAAAGCCGCGCGCACTGTAGATACACCTCGCACACGTGCGCCGCCACATACACCCCCCCCCCCCCCCCACTCACACAAGTACAACCACCCATTTTCACCGCTGCCAAAATCCATTCCATTCGATATGCGCCCGCCACTCATCTCACCCCACGTTCCCCCCGTCAATCCGTTGCTCTCCCCCACCCCCCCCCCCCCCTCCTCCCCCATCCGTCGGAATCGCGCCCAACCCCCCCCCACAATGGCAGCATTCGTTCCAGCCACCCCGCCAATTTCAACGCACGCCTTCCTCGCACGTCGCTCAACATGCCGCTTATCATCACGTCCCTCCCCAGCGCGAACGCCCCGCCTCCTCACCATGACCGCCCAACCAGAAGATCCCACCGACACACCACAGCCCCCTCCACCAGACGCCCCGGCCCCAGCCCAGCCCCCGAAAGAGCCGTACCCAGGCTTCTTTAGCGATATGAAGCGCACGGGCCTCACAGAAGAGCAGGCCTATGCTCAGGCCGCCAAGGCCCAAAACCAGAGCAACCCCGTCAAGAGCGCCAAGGTGGGCGGCGTCAAGAACCTGCTCAAACCTGACGGCACTCCCTACGCACCTTGGATGGTAAACGTCTCACCAGAGTATGACCCCACCGTCATCAAGAAGCGCACCGACGCAACGGGCCGACTTGCCGCCGATCCGCAGAGCGCCGAGTTAAGCGGCGTCGGTCTGTCGTGGAAAATGCTCGGCGACGAACTGGAACTACGCTGGGCAACAAGCGCAGAGGATAACAACAAGGGCTTTGTTGTGTACAGGCGCGCCGCCAAATCGGACCAATGGCATAAGATTTGCGACTTTCGTGACAAGCCGGCTGAGCTCGCCTCAAAGGGGCCGCAGGGCGGCTCTTACAGCTTTCTTGTCACCGATGCGCAGCCGGGTAGCTGGGTCTACCGCGTTTCTGACTGTGACCTAAATAACAATGTGTCCGATTTGGCGCAGCTGCTTGTGCAAATCGAATCGGAGGAGGACACGCGCGTGCAGAAAATTGCTCTCATTGCTTTGTTGATCATTCTTGGCTTGGCTGTCTTCATCGGCCTTTCGCTTGATCCCTTGTCCACCACTTAACGCCTTCTTGTGTGTAAATGCAACTTGTTGCTTTCTTTCTCCCTACACGTGCCTTCTTGTTGCTGTGACACTCACATCATCCTCATCATCATCTGCTCCGCCGCCTGTGCGTCACCATTCTCCTCTCTCCTCCACATCATGTGTGTCCAACTGCTGTTTGTTGCTTGTGCGCGAGTGTGGCGCCGTTTTACACTTTTTAACATCTGAACGTGACCAACGAGGACAACGATGTCCCATCGTCAAAGCTACATCGCATATTCCCACGCTCCGGATAATCGTCCCATGGAACAATATGTTGTCGCGTGTTGCCGTAAATGTAGAACGGCAGCTCATACTCCGTTCGAATGTAATTCCAATCGATTGAAAACTTGCAAAAAGCGGCCCAAAACCCTGGCTCACACACAATCGAAAAGCCGCCCGCAAACTCGTCGGCACACACCGTAGCCCTTTCTCCGAGAATTTGAACCCGTTTTGGCATCCCGGACACAGAAACCGCCGCCATGAATGGAACGCCTAGATTGTTCGTCTGGCCCTGCGTGCACCATGCCTTGGCTGACAGCATTGCTATTTGACACATAGAGGCAAGTAGAGCGATGCGCTTTCGCTGATTATTCATCTTTGGCTGTGCGCGCCGCGTGTGAGTGCACTGTGTACGTTTTCCGGGCGAGTTTGTCTTCGTTTTGAGATGAGCAGTTGCTCGTCCGTAGCTTGGCAACTGTGTCGCAGATGGCAACCGAAAGCCAGACGAGCGGCGAACGTGCAACACTGAGTCTTCAACGACAGCTTCATGGCTCGTGGAAATGAAGTGTAACTTCGGTGCTCAAGTACTACTTGTCACGACACGAGCAGTCCTGCATAAGAGCATCAACGCTGTTTACGTTTCACGCATCCCGCACATGGAGTCGAGTTAAACGCAAAGTCTCCAAACAATCGTAGAGCGGCTGGCCACGCTACGTACGAAAGCAGCAAAACGGCCTATACCACCTCCACACAATACTCGAGGAGAGTGTCTACGTACACGAGTTGCCATTCGGTAGATCACTTGGCACTGCTAACATCAAGACTGGGCGCCTCGGCAGTGTCGTATCAACTAATCAGTATGCATTTGGCACCTAGCATGGTTGATGATCTTCTATTGGCAAAAAAAGTACCACGAGTGGCACATCCGCTCTGCCAGTGCGATTCCTGAATGTCAGCGCCGCAACCTCCCTTCGTACGTTTCATACGCTCTCATCGGGCTGTGAAGCTCAACCACGACTGCGTCATGGTAAACACTATTTGATTCTCTGCATATTGCATCTAGGACGCATTCGTATTTCTTCACTGGTATAAGGCAATATCGCAGACAAGTGCAGAAATGAATGTTGGTGGATAGAAAACAGGGCAGCGCGCCAAGCAGATGACGGCAGATCTACATGCAGCGGATATCGATCATTATGCTCGTGTGCTTCGCTGCGCTGCATGCTTTGCACGAAAGCCTTGTTCTTCTTGCTTATTCCGATTATAGGAATGCCAATACCATGACCTAATCTCTGACTCGAAGGCTGAGTTCCGGCAAGCTGATATCCAATCGCTGATCCCTTACTCCCCACTCTTTCTTACCAGCGGGAATCTCTAGCACACCACAATGCATTACGGCCAAGATGGCATCGCAACTATTTTCTGCTCGTTACCGAACCTGCACGTGCCCTTAGCGGGACTCGCCAGTACCTTGCAATGATCTCTCACCACAGCAGGCATCCAGCGCAAAGCGATTTAGCATCGTGGTTCCATATGGGCTACGACAACTTTGATGCCCCGTGACTACATGTGTAACCCAACCGTCCTCAAATCAGTATGGGGTTGCACTTCCCTATGTTCGTTGGAGTTAGCCTCGTGAAATAGAGGACGACTTACTTTCTTAGACTGAGGTTTATTGCTGTTGCGGGGCGCTAGTGCGTCTACGTCGCGAAGATCCGTAAGTTATCACCACCATGGCCACTATTCCGGCAACAGCCAGCGCACCCACGGCCGTCGATGCTATGATAATGATTGTGTTCTTATTTAGCCCAACGTGACTTTCGCCATTCTCTTCTGTAATGGTATTGTCTTCAGGATTACCTGCAGCAGCTTCTTCAACAACTTCACCAAACCCTTCGAACGGTTTTATTGCACCACTTGCTGGCTTGACGAAACCAAAAGACGCCCTATTCCCATTCAAACCTTTCATATACCCAACATATCGTACTGCTGTCCGTCCATCCTCTTCGGTGAGGGATACAGCGGTCGGTCGTTCCAGTTGCGTCATATTGCTGCCATCTTCCCTGCCGGTAAGGAGAAGTATTCTACCTGTTGGAGAGATGACTAACAACAGCGCCTGTCGGGCACCGTCCACTGATTCCGTAGACCCGATACAATATGCATTACCATCTGAACCAACTCGGATTGATACTCCTTGATCCATCCCTTTCCCGTTAGACATGCCATCGACATAAACGGGGACTTCTGAATAATCGTTCGGTAGCACCGCAAAGATGTGAACAAACATGTCAACGTCACGATCTGGGATCACAAGAGCCTTTCCTGTCATAAACGTGGTAACGGATCGGTCCGCAGCTGGCCGTCCCAAAGCAATATCATTCACCGTAAACAACGGTTTTGCACCATAGTTAACAAGCATTCGCGGTCCATCATTCAGTTCCAAAGTTGTCGGATCCAGGCGATACATCAATGCCTCACTTCCCCCATCTTCCAAATTCCTATTAACAGCTAATACAATCTCGGTAGCATCCTCGTTAACGTCTATAGCTCGCCCAAACTCATCGTTTGCGGTTCCAAACTGAATTGCAGTTAAGACCTCTCCCGATGCTGCGAGACGAGCCACAATAACATCACCTTTGCCTTGAGAGTTCCCATACAGTGAGCTCGAGGTACCCCCAGTTAGGTATACATCACCATTAACAGAATTGATGGCACAACCAAACAACTTCGTGACCCCGTTTGCAGTTCCTACGGTATAGAATAGACTTTCTTTCACTCTAGATTGTATTGTTTCCGGATTCCCGTTACTTGAAATACCGGAAAAGCGAAGGACGTGTACATCGGATTCGGAGCCTCCTGCTTTTGTTGAAGAAACAATCACGTACGCATTATCGAACATTTCATTGACAGCGATGCCGAACGGAGACCCTGAGACAAGTTTGCTCCGTAAACTCCATGCGACTTGTTGAGACTTTGTCACCTTGTAAAGTACAGGTGTGGACGGAGAATGTTGAGATTCTTGCCGATCGATCACTACAATCGAGTCTCCTCCTTCTAGACTCTCAACCGCAACGGCTCGTTCAGACCAAATTTCTTCAGCAAAGGGGTCTTCGAGGACCCATGAGTCCCACTTCACTTCTTCGGTCAAACCCTCCGCGTATGCTACCTGCCAGACGCACGATAAAGCGAGGAGGAAAATTTGTGGACTCAGCCGCATTGAGATTAATCAGAGATCGTTGCAAATGGCTAGCTGGGAGCAGACTATACGAATGCGAAAACCAAGTGCTGTGATTGTACTGAGCATTGGTACGACAGAACGTGAGAAACAGAAGCTAATGAGTAAAACCTTACCATAGCGAAACAAAACACGATTTCTCTCCTGACCGTACACCATAGTTCAATATTTGGGTTCACTTACGCTGTTTGCTGAGACGCACCATGTGTGATCATAACCATCAACAACAATAGAGAGAGTTAAATTTCTTTATGCCAAGAGGAACAACAAGATAACATTTGCCAGCAGATTTTGTCTCTCTCGCAGCATGGGGTCTGACACCGAACTCGTTCGAAAACATCAAATGAGGGAAAGAATCACTCAACACCATTGCAAAAGAAGAGCAAGTCCGATAGATTTCATGCGTAAAGCTATCATTCCAGATACATGACGTATGCAAACAGCACAGATGTTGATAATTTCCTTTAAGATGGGTGCAATTTCTCTCTCCTTCTCTCTCTCTTTATGGGTTCCTATGTATAATTCCTACAATGCGCATATAGTTTCCGTTCAAAGAAACGTTCTCTCAACAGGTTGACCAACACTTTCACAAGCCATCGTCTGTGCAAGTTCTAAAACTCCCCAGGTTTAAACCTTTCAGTTTCCGCGCTTGGAAATTGCCCATTTCGACACGACTGCTTTCCCCTAGTCAGACAAAGCAAAACAATCGGAGTGAGCTTAGATAGCGATCAAGTAGAGCGTATGTTTTGCTAGCAATTTCTAACCCTTTAGCCTTGGCTAATCTTTAAGCGAGAGCTGAAGCACAAAAGCATTGGCGTGAATGTAATCAATCCCAACTTGAGACCAAGGACGTCTTCTGCGTGTCATAATCAAAACGACTACTAGGCCACATGTCGGGTGTGAACTGATGATAGTCGCAGCTGGTACACGTATATCAACCACCACACTGCGAATACGGAAGTGCAAAGAAACCTAAGGAAACACACGTGGGTTAGGCTATCAATAGTATTGGAGAGTAAACCGGTAGCCTTGTACCCCCGGTAGCCTTGATCATAACCCGTTCCCAGGCACAGTAGCTCTATCGTGCCGTATGGTGGTGATTTTTGCGATGAATTTCAACCAATCAGGATTGCAGCAGACCTGGGTCTCGTGATGCTTACAGCAATATGATTCAGCTGATCCGAAGTCAACACGTGAACCGAGCGAGCGGTCCGCCGCCGGGAATGGATTGGCAAGAATACCCACGGTCGTACCGGCGATCTGCAAGCATGTTTGTTCCGGCGCTGCGACAAAAAGTGTCTCTTCAAGTGAGCGATCTTCAGTTTCCAGCCGACTCCTGTTTGAACTAAACGTTCAGCCATGTAGCAGAGGTCATGAAACAGACATAGAGCGATCATACTATTCAAGCCCAACGCTACGGTCAATGAGTGCAGTGGAAGTGCTTCCTCGATGAGAGCTTTCTATGAATCCAAACAGTACGTGAAACTTTCTTCCTTTGGTTGGAGATGAATCGAAGTGACGAACCCTGCTAATCATAGGAAGTGCCGTCTGAAGCACGTGGCACTCAGCGAAGCTGGAGCCTGCGGCGGTTGAGCGATTGGCGTCATGTCGTTGATAGTCTTTGGATGGTCTGCATGACCCCAAGGTTCCTGTTGTGGTTGATCCGCGCGCGTTTGTACCGTCGTGATTAATGTAGCACCACCAACTGATCCTTTCATCAAGTTTACGTTTCGTCTTTGAATGTGGTTTCGGTTCTAACTCTTACTTCCATTCTCTATTCGAACTTCTAGGGATCTGATGCTTTTGCTCTACCGGCTGGACGAGATTCCGTCATTCTTTGGCCATCATGGGTACTGGATTTGAAGCATGAACATCTAAATCGGTATGTCAAGTTGAAACCCAGACAGGTTTGTGATGATACCTGGATTTCATGCGTGTCATATGAATTCCTTCCCTCACAGTTTGGCCTATCGCGGATTGTCTCGTTCTGAGATGTCAGTGGGAGGCCCTCTCTGTAGAGGAAGCCAGACTGTTTATTTCCAATCATCTGAAACTTCCGAGCATTGATCTGAGTTCTTCCCTGTATTACTGACTTGAAATTCAGTCGTGACTTCCCTACTCCGAACATCGAAGACGTTGATGCATGCGCCGAGGGCAGTTGAGTACGAAGTATTCGACCCCTCTGGCACATGACAGGACCATTTTTGGCAGAACTGCAGGTTTTGAGTTTTACAGGGACAAAGGGATCAGTACACCATCTGACAGTAGTACAAGGATTCTGAGAAGCTAGAGGAGCTTAATATGAATCAACATGTGGAGGATTAGATTGCTATCCCTTTACATGCAGTGTGGCGTTTCCGGCATCACGCTTTCGACGAGTGAACAACTGCTGTGTGATCGATTACTCAGCGGTCCTTGGTAATTTCACCGTGCGATGAGTGAATACAGATCGGGAGAAACAAGATAACAAAATGGGTCTCTTAGTAGTCCGATAAGCGTTTATCACATGCAGATTTCTGGGTCACTCGAAAGTAGATTGGTCTCTAGCCTTCCCCACCGAATTTTGCTCGCCCATGCCTCAAATCTAAACTCGAGTTTCGTCATAACTCGTACGAGAGATCACATTTTATCATGAGCTCAGAAGTGTTCAACTTCTTGTTGGAACCGCGATGACAATTTGGAAAGCGAAGTGGTTCAGGAACTGATTCTCGCTCCTCGACTTCGAGATCGAGCATCAGCTTCAGAGCCGCTTCGAAGTGATTCCTTGTTCCTTGACGACAGCAGCTTTGCCTGCCCAATGAAGTGCTCAAATTACTCGTGCTAGATTATCATAATCAGGCCGCTGGGTGGCCAAGTGAGTAACCGCAGAGACATGCCTCAGTTACAGACAACGGTCAATTTTTGGCGAACACTAGCTTCCCAGACGCAGTTTTTGGTAATGACATTTCACTGAGTTCTTTCAGTCAATGCAGCTAGGCTTACCTGCCAGGACGTTGCAAACCGCCTGTTTGTAGCTCGTCGTGAGAAAATCAATGAAGCACCTGATATTACTCGAACGGAGAAGGCATTCTTCGCGATGAGTTCATATCTGAGTAGAGCCCCTTCAATGAAGGCCCCGACGCGTTTGGTGGTTTAAGTATACGAGTATATAACAAATACGTTAACTGTCCTCGACTGCTCCACGTAATGCACTTGTTTTACGAACTCACAGGAATTAAGCAACACTTGGAATTTGTAGGTCGTTCCACCTATGTCACAAGAAACATTAATCGCACGCGTATCTTTGACAGTGAGGTAGGGCTGTCTTGCCGCTATAAGTCGACATAGAAGTTCTGGTATGTGTTCTGAACATATTCGTATCGTACGGTCGACCTCCGGATCTGTCCGTGCAATTCTTAGCGTTGATGCACATTGTACCCTTGGTACGATGTGGTAAAGGTACAACGGTACCCTCTGGTACCGTTGGTAACCAGGATGTCTGCTGCTAGTCAAGAGCTCAAGCACTGTTGAAAGGATTATTTCCTTTTGAATTACAATCAGCCCAGCTCCGTGATCATGGAACTATAATTTCGGACACTGTCGGCTTCTTTAAAGATATCCTCATTTGTTTTCTGTCTCCTTTTCTTGGATTTCTAGGGACGGAATTAAGCACGGTTCGGAAACAGCACCTGCCATTGAATAGCGAAGCCTACAAGCAAGCTTGTCGACGGATCCCGTGCGCTGAGAGGCCAGTCTCGAAAAAGTGTGAACTATCATAGTCAGCCTGTAGTTCACAAGATTGAAATATGCCGAACGTGACTGCATCTTCGATGCGAAGAGAAAGAGTGCTCGCTTTTATTGTCAGCGTGTTTCTCTGTTCGGTTATGAGCTCAAGCTTCAGTCTACTGGCAAAGAAGAATGATCGGAAATTAGCACTACGCAACGTCCTTAATCACGTGAAGACCGCCGAACCAAGTCATGTGGTTGCTACAGCAACCAGACTCAGTAGTTCAGTGAATGAATCAAATTCCATACAACAAGCTGAAGATGCGAGAGATATTCGAGAAATTGTGACGGCGGAAGGCGTGAGAGCGAACTTCTCTCTCGAAAACTCAGTACAACGTCTGAAAGGAAGTCAATTTCACTCATCGAAGACTGAAAATATAATCCCTGGAGCCATCCTAGCACTCGGCGCAGCTATGGCATGCGCTCTAAGTGCAGTTGGAGCTCTCGCCGTAATACGAGGGCCACGAACAGAGGATAGAACCCGGTACCTGGAAGAAATGAGAGAATACCATCGGCTTTCAAGTGAAGAAGAGGACACTTTTGAAGATCCCGCTGCAGACTATCCACTGCAGACTAGCCTGACAAGAGATGAGATTGACGAGATTAAACCGGAAGACGCTGTTTGAGTGGTGAGAGAGCTTGTCAACTGAAGAAGATCTGTACGACACTTGATCAAAAACAATCCTGCAATCGATTAGTACTCTTCTACCTTCGTGTCTGGCCAACTGTACGACCCAACACAGAACTGCATTGTTGAGTACCTTCCCGCAGATCATGTCACGTAAGAGCACGACTACCATGAGTTGGGATGCCAAAGAAGACAAAGATGTCAAAGTCGAAGGCAAGTCTAAAACGTATCGCTGGTTCAGAAAAGAGAGGTTTTGTAAAGATGTGTGTTCTTCTGATTTCAGGGTAAAGGCGCCCGAGATTGCTCGTATGCGTCGCAACTCCTTCCACTGGTTTGTGGGCAGCAACTGGGGCACCGACGTTATCTAACAAACTGCCCATCTCCAGTGTTCTTGTCACCTAACGTGCAGTTCTAGCCAGCTCCAATTCAACACCAGTGCCAGTGCCGTACTTCGTGTTTCCCACGAAGGTTGGCAGAGTGCAACATAAAGAGTTAACTTTTGACTCATACGTCATAGGAGTCCTCAACTCTGGTTATGATGTTGCCCAGATTCCGCAGAGTACCCAACTCTGGATTCATTTACCTTCGCTTTTCCTTCCACGGTCTACGAGAAAGACAGACCCACATCAATTAGACGGATCTGCTTGAGATCAATGTGAACTGTGGAACAAACGGTTGCATAAAAGTTCGAACACTGTGCGACTGTGCGGTCTGCAATAAGGCGCTACAATGAAAGTATTACGATTGGCAGATGGTTCTCTACTCTGAGTGTTGTGTTCACAACAAGCAAGCATTACCCTCGAGCTTATGTCACCTTGTCGGTGTTAGGGGGCCCATCGATTTCAAGAACGCTTCCAAGGAGGTAGGAAAGTAGGTGGTTGAGGCTGAGCTGTCGTACAAAGGAAGGCTTAACCCTTTCCTCGCCCATACCTGTATTGTCTTGCATTTGTCGAAAGTTGCCCGACTACGATGAAAACTCACGCTGTAAAACGCATGTGGTTACCGCCGGCTTAGATACAGTGCATTAGTCCGCCCTTCATGATTCGCATCAGAGGGAAGGAAAGCTGACCCATAACTAGAGTTGCTTTCGGACATTATGGTTCGAAGCAGACACTAGTTGATGGAGTTAGTACGTCGAGGTCGGCATCAGTCGTCGTCCGCCCTCACCAAGCACCTAACCATAGCTGATGGGGTTGACATGTTACTTCACGACAACCGCAATGACAGCAGCATTAAGTACTTTGGGAAACGTTAGACACTGTGGTTCGCTTCGAGACAATTCCAGAAGCTACAATGCTTCTGGAAAACTGCCTGCATGAATATCGACGGTAATGGTACTCGGACGAAAATTACAATCTCTAGCATTGAAAACTGAGTGGAAAAGAAACTTAAAGCACGGTTTGTGCATGCTACAAACACAGGGAGCAGCGTGTAAAGTCTCGAATGGATGTTGTTTGCGAGTTGCATGGGAGCTTAAGCGAGAGCGACGTAGAACCAAAGGAGCTCAAATGTATGAACCAAGATACGTTGCAAGTGCTGAGTGCATCCCTTTACCTTACCGTTCACAGATACGGAGGTATCCATCTTGTTGTGTGACAGAATGTACGAGCCAAAATGTAGATGTGTGTGTGTGTGTGTGTGTGTGTGTGTGTGTGTGTGTGTGTGTGTGTGTGAAGACTTGTCTTTTTCAAATGTTGGAAGGGTGTGGAACCAGATATACATGTACCCTTGGTAGTAGGATTATCGTACTACCAAGGGTACATGTATATTCTACTAGGATAATGTAACCTTTCGACTTTGTCCTCTGCGCTGCTGTACCCTTGTAGATACAGCGCAAAAAAGATTTGTAGGAACAAACGCTTTTGAGAAATTAAGCACCATGGTGATGGAGGAGGATGGAGCAGATGATGCATCTCGTGATAGTTTTGGTTGTGATCGTGACGTGTGGCTGACTGCTTATGGTTGTGAGTGTTGACACGTTTGGCGGAGGTTGCTAATGCGGGGAACAGGATATCCCGAGACATTGGTATGATAAAAGATTCTGCGGTGACTTCTTGAGTGTTTGAAAGGGGGCACAACTATAAGGTGTGATGCACGCCGACAGAGTGGGATTGTGAGTACGGCGGGGTGTGAGCTTGTGCCCAAACTTTCTCGCGAACAGTTCGCCGACGCAGGGATACCAGTGGAGGTAAAGAATGAACGCTTTAGGTTCAGCAGGGATAAATTGTTAATTGTTCAGTTTCAGACTATACACAGCGCTGGAAGGTGGGCGACATGCTGACTGCCGAGGGAAAGGCTAACGTTTTAACGTTTACGGCCGTACTCAAGGGAGAGAGACGTGTGTTAGTCTATTGCTTGAAGCGGGGTTGTGACCTTTAGTGTGCGGCGGGAATGATTTCTGCTCTCTGCCGCCATTAATGACGAGAAGTAGGACGGGTGGAGGGTTGGAGAAGGGTGCAAGTCCGGTAAGCTCTTTCACCGGTTGAACGTCTCCGCTGCGCAACTTGACAAGTGCAAGCAAGATGCTACACGTGCCGACCGAAACAGCCGAGAGCAGGGCGCTGGTGAGCAGTTTCATTTCCGGAGCAGTTTTGAGACCCAAAACATCAACGAAAAAAAGCAAAATGGCCGGTGCCAATCTCTCGTGCCCCGTGGGAACCGATCACGTGCCATCCTGGCACACGCTACATATGACGCCCGCTTGAGCCTCGCGTGCGCCGCTTCGCGCGAGCGGAGGCCAACCCCCCCGCCCTGCCTGCTTCCGCACTTAGAGCCGTCCCCTTCTCGCTCACGCCCGCCCACGCTTCCATCACCCCCGCTCCCCCGCCCTCCCTTCCCCCGCAGTTCATGAGTTTCTCGCCCTGGCCCCGCTTTCTTTCTTTTCCAGCACATAGCGCTTCGCCTCTGCGTATCTCCGCTTCCGCCCTCACCCTGCCTCCCCACACCACCTCCGTCGCGTCCCTACCGCCTATCGATGGCTGTCCCAGTTCGACGCCCGTCGTGGAGATGCGATGCTGTCGTCGCTTTGCTTATCGCTCTGCTCTTCGTCGTCACCGCTCCCGCCCTTCTTCTGCGCCACCGCACCATCAGAGACTACCTTAGCGGCGAAGTTGCAGCCGCAATGCGAGTGGCCCCACATCTTTCGAGCAGCGCGCACAAATCCGACGACGAATCCACTCTGCCAGAGCTCACGCAGAGACAACGGATACGTCACATATTGCAACGACTGTCCCGATTCGAAGGTTCGGGCCGCCCCTCCGTACGTGTCGTCCATGCCGCTGTGTCCATGATCGGCGTGCTTGGCATGTTTTCCGCCATCGTGGGCGCCATCGTTGGACCCTGGGTTGCGGACACTGCGGACGACACCATTGATGAAGATCGCTTCTCCTACTGGGTTAGAGAGGACGACGACGAAGACGACGAGCGCTGTTGCGGTGTCTTGAGAGAAGAGCGCTACTGGTTGGTCAGGTTATTGGACTTGCCCTGAACTTCCGCCTGGCTCATATCCTCCTGTTTATAGTCTTATATCGCAGCTTGGTCCGCAGATGCCCACCGTCTCATGCCACTGTGTTGACTCCTCCCCAAACAACCATTGTACATACCTTTATCCCACTAACATAACATATCAACGACGGCTTCCGCGTGGATCTCGAAGCCGTCCCACAGCGTGTAAATGACCGAGTCTCTTGAACTCTACCGAGTCATTCTGGGCATTAAAGCCGAAACAAAACGACAGAACCACCCTGACCCCGTTTAGTAAAGTAATGCCCGCAAGCAATGTCTCTTCCTTTGAAGACCAACCCCGTCCGCCTCAGCGCAGCTCCCCACGTCGTGGGACTTTTCCAAAAGACCATGAAGAACACTGTTGTGCAACGTGTTGTACACGGCGAGCCCCCGTCCTCCAGCATGCACATGCCCATATCTGCATCCGTCCTTCCGGCAGACTAGCCACGATCTGCCTTTCAAATCCCCGAGAGCAGCGCCGTTGACTTTCATAATATGGTCAGGGCCCAACGAATTTCTTCGCCGACGTAGATTACCGACGTAGATTACCGACAGTCCCCGACAAAATTCATCGCGAATCGGTGCATGTAGCTATTAGAACTATTATCGAAGTGGTCTTACATGATAATTAAAGCTCTTCAACTGAGCACCGCAATCTCGTAATTGGAATCTGTTGCACACAAACCTTCATTTCTTCCACAAGTGTGATCAAACAACGAAATTTTTCATGTCTCCTCGTTAGCACGAGCTCTTTATATTTACCTCGCCGAGCGACAACGTTTGCGTAGTATTGGCACAACGTCTACTAGTGGCGACGTTTAGATGCCGGACAATACCATCTCCGTCCTCACCCTCTGTCATCCGCACTACTACTTATTGTACGCTTATAGTACAAGTTTGTATTGAAGACTAGTATGCTTCTTAGCATGCTTACGATTCACGCATCCACGAAGACTGTGCTCTGCTTGCCCTGTATTCTTGGTCAAAGAGAACTGTGATGAAACGTGCCACATCTTGGGCTTGATTGTTCTTCATGGCTTGAACCTAGAAATCGAACCGGTGTGTGAAAGGCAACACCATCTGCCTTGTTCAAGTTCTATGCTGCCTTAACAGAGTTGGTAACACCAGGGGTGTAACCAATCCGACGGGGATGAGATTGCTCGGCTTTGCAGCAAGCTCACAATTCATTGCCAGACATCTCGCAATCTGCAATCCGATTGTAGTATCTTTACCTTCACTGCAATCTCAATTTCAATATATCGTGTTTAACCCAATCTCAGTAGCTATCTCACGACCTCGCTCCAATAGTGCCTACAATTTCGTACAAAATACCGCGTTCTAAAGCTGCAGAAGTCCAGTTGCTTTCTGAATTAAATCCCCATTCCAGAATCTGCGCTCTGCGCTGTATCATAGTATGATCTACAACCGTAAGATAAGTTGGTAGCGGCTACATCGGATGGATTGCAATCTTTCAATCCGATGGCAAGAAAGCTGAGTAAAGAGCCGTCGAATTGCAGTCTTGGTCAAGATGAGCAATCCGTGGTTGCCATCTTTGAGATTGCCATCAATTGCAATCTAATGGATTACAACACACCCCTGCTTAACACTTTGCACGGGGCTCGTGGGCTAGAATATGGTCTATTTGCCTGCGACCAGATGCAAGTGGAAGTTCTCCCATATCCCGTCTTCATATAAGTGTGCAGTGTCTGTAGTTTCTTGAAGCAAGCAAGGGCCACGGGTTCATCGGCGAAAGAAACAAGTTCATATTGCTTTATAGTCAATTGTCTTGAGTCCCTGTCACGAAGATAACATGTTGCAGCCTGTAAGAATGTTCAAGAGAACATTCTTCTCCAGCAAAATGGGTATTCTAATCTTCAGTCTTTCTGACACTCAGATGAGGTGGAAAGAGATAAAACTCAAGACCACAGTTGAGTTATTAACAGACATGATGATCTTCGCATTCACGTTGTTCTTATGCTCAACGTGCGTCTATTATTAACTTCGTCAGTGAAATAGTCAACATCCACCACACCATTGTTCTGTTATATTTCTTCGCGAAATGTCATCTCATCCTAAGACCTTCCAGCATTTCTTTAATTCGCTCTGCGGGTCTGAATTGCCATGGGCATCAGGAAGGTTCAAGTTGACAACGTAGTATTACTACGTTGTCAACTTGAATCTTCCTGATGCCACAGGGGTAGAACCAATCTGAGGGGTCCGGGATTGCAATCCCAACTTGCAATCTTTGCAGCGATTGCAATCTGGCGATCAATCCGCAATCGGATTGCAATATTTATTCTGCACAGCAATCCCGTTGCAATGTTTGAACTACAAGCGAATCGCAATCACGGTTTTCGGTATCAATTGCATTCGTTAGTGACCGGTTGTAACAAACCCATCGCCTCATAAACCAGCTTAACGCCCCAAAAGCGCTTGTTAACATGTAGACACAGTACTGCCTCAAACGTTCAGATACATTACATATTGTCTCTGTTGGCTTCTACAATCCGAAGAACTTTCATCAATCTCGTGCAATCTGAGTGGGCGATTGCCCCTCAGCTGAGGGGCAATCGTAAGCAATCTGAGGGGGCGATTGCTGAAATTAAAACCCTCAGATTGCAATCGTCTGGCCAGCCAGCAATCGCGGATTGCAATCCAATCGATTGCGTTCCATTTCTGCGTGGTAATCTCATCCTAAGAAGATATGTGTTGACCGTGTTTTCGGAATTAAGAACAAAGTAATAGGCGAACGACAAAAATGTTGGTGTGTAGGTATGTCCTTCTTTAGAACTCCTTTCTCCTGACAGTGGGCAACATAAACTTCTTCCACGATGGTCGGATAGAGCTGGCGATGCACTTCTCGGTGGATAGCGTGCCATAAAGCTTGCGTATATTAACTGTGTAAACAGACAGACTTGTTTCACCCATTATTTATGTCGATTGCAACCTCTGCAATTTCTTTCCAGAAAAGACTTATACCTCGGCAACTAAAGATGGTTTGAGCCCAATGGCCCAACACAGCACAACATCAGATATTCAGATACTGAGATCTTGAGTGCAAATGATAAATCGAAGTGGTAAGTATAGGTCGACTTTCGAGCAGTGGAAGTGCTTGGTAAGGTTTGATTGGACCATGACGAATCCGAGGACTTTGGATGCCCTGCCACTCAGTTGTACCCCTTGATGGAATATCTAAGAGTATCTTTCGTGCTAGGAATATCTACACTGCCTGGTTCAAGGACAGCTTTGGTACAAAACGTGAACAAATAGTCAACAATTTCCCTAAACACAGCCTATTACTTGTGAATTCCTGCCACCATGCTGAGTGAGGTACTCTGAAATACTACATACGTATATCGTTTGCGAGAGGAAAGAGTCAAAAGAGGCTCACAAAGCTACCGGGGGTAGCAGATATAGTAAGCAGGTGTGGGGGTGGTGATTCTTGAGTTGTCGCAAAGATATGCACAGCCAAAGATGATTCTAGCTGTCTCATGGAGAAGCAGAGGGAAATCCAGAAGAGTTTCTTGTCCATCAGCCGCTGTTTGAGTCCGACACTGTGAATATGTTCAGTCTTTCTGCCTGTTCTCCTCCCTCTCGCTGCTCGGAAGTTTCCTTACATGCCTGCTGTGTGCTGGCTGGTGGATTGTATTGGAAAATCCAAAAAGTGTTGCTAATCTATGAAATAGAAGAGTTCGCGTCTTTGACCTTTCAGTTATTCAGAATGTTTGATAATCGCTCACAGCATCTTTGACAGCATCCATCACTTATCTATCCCCCAGTAATGAACACACTTGTTACGCCAAATGATCGTTCCCGGAGCTGTAGAACTGTTCCTAAAGCGGTGGACCTTAGAACCTAGATCGCGTTCTCGGATAAAATTCTCTGTTACTCAAATCAGTTATATTAGTTACTCATTCTCTTTCAAACAGGAAGGCCCATTCCCCGCCTTCTTAGTGATACTTGTAACCCATCAGCAATCTTTGTGGTTAGGAAGTGCAGCGCCTTACGCGCGGTGATGTTGACCTGAATCATGTTCAGGAATCCATGCGGCATGCTCTCGTATACTTTCAGACAGTCTCCCGTTCTGCCCGCTCCTGTCAGTCTAGAAGCAAAAAGGACAGAATCATCCAGGAGAGGGTCTAGCGACCCACATATCAGTGCTACTGGCGGTAAGGCTTGTAGCTGGTCATCTGCTGCCACTACTGGAGAAAGGAGAGGGTTCCTGTCGCCGTGGTCCTCATTCTCAACATATGATTTCAAACAAAGCTCCAGTACAGAGAGCGGTAGCAAGGGATCGAAAAATGATAGAAGACGAGAAGGACTCCAGGCAACCTTGATGTATAAAGCAGGATACGCAACGCAGATCGCATCTGGCGGACGCAAGCCAAGTTGTCCAGCAAGCAAGGCCAGTGCGACTGCCAAATTACCTCCTGCAGAATCGCCCACAAATACCACGCGTTTCGCGAGAGTGCCTAAGCGATGGGCATTCTGCAAAGCCCATATGTAGGCGTACATACACTCATGGAGCGCAACAGGAAACTTGTTTTCCGGTGCTAATTTGTAGTCAACTGAGAACATAACCGAGTCTTGAATGTCTGCGCAAATCTCTTTCATGTAGGCTTGGTGGCTAGCGGTGCTCTGGGAAACAAAGCCTCCTCCATGAAAGTGGATAGTGAGACCGGAAGCAGGTTTTGTTTCTTCAAGTCCAAGAAAGGACGAGACATTGGATTGAAATGTTGTCACGCCGCTCTTAAATGCAGTCGCAAGATAACTTTTATCGACGACATCATTCCAGCTAGTCGAAGTCACTCCAAATGGCTGCGCCCTGGTTTCATGCCGCGAAGCAGTTCTCTTAGGGACAGTGTGTGCCACGTTTTGCTCTTTTCCTGACTTTGTCGGACTTGGCATTGGAGCGAATAACTCGGTCATGTCATCATTCTCGTTCGACTTCGGCAATTGCTCAGAATCGGGCTGCGAGTTTGACGGGCCAGCGGGGCGTATTGGCTTGTTCTGCTGGTGCTTTTCCCAATCCTTCTTGTTAAGGTTGATAGGACGATTTTTATGGCTCATCAAACGAGCTCTAACGGCCCAGCATACGGTTTTCAAAACTTCTCGGAGCCCCTCGCTATGACATGGGCTATCGACAGGTTCCAGCCCTCCATGATCGCCTGGCGGAGGAATGTCAAACAAAACATCGACTGCGACATCAGCACTAACAAAGCTAGTGACGCCAGCCACCAAAGGTTCTTCAACAAGGTTCATGAACTTGCGTAGTGTACCAATCGTCATGCGGGTCTGGTCGGCGCCGATTCGAGAAACCCCCTCAATGGAGAATCCAAGATTATCTATGAGAACCATGTTGGAGTAAACCCATCCCCAGCCGAGCATGAAGACGTTTTTAATAAACTGGGGAGAAGGGTCATCCTCAACGTGAGACTTGTGTACAGAACCTCTGGCAATATTAACTACACGCAGTACGTTACGCATTTCGGGTGAGTAATGAAAGCCGAAGCCGCGACCATAAAAGTCATCCAACTTAATCGCGGCTCGAACGCTTGCGGGTTGAAAATCACGATCGGCTTCAGATCCGTGCGGAACAGTCAGAAAGAGAGTAGTAGACACATCGATATGACGTATAATTCTTCCTACGAGATGAATGATGCCGTACATAGCGCGAAGCTGACCATGATGCGTGACCATTTTCTCAAAGCATGTGGCCGGATTAAGCGGCGAAAGCAACGATCTTGAGCGAACGCTAGCGGTATCCAAAATGGCGTTGTTAGATGCATCAAACAAGGTGAGCAAGATAAGTGCCAGTGTATCAAATCCATTGCAGACTCTGGACGATTCGTGCACGAGTCCGCGTTGCTTTCCAATGCAGGCGGAATCGGATTCAAGAAGGGGTAAGACGGGGTTCATTTCATCCATGACTGCGCGACAGGTTATTGCAAAGGCCTCTGCCTCGCGGCAGGTATCCTGTTGCAGGGCGGAGGACTGAGAGGTGGGAGTGGACGCTGGACGTAGGGCGTAGGCGAGTGCATTGGCGGCTCCCTCACAAGCGCGAGCGGCGCAGCAAAGTTGTTCGGACAGCGTCATGAGGCAATTTGAACAAGTGAAGAATGGGATAGATGCATAGCTCGGGACGCTAAGCAGGACGGATTGTCGGGGGTATGTTCCATGTAAGAAATGAGCGATAGGGGGAGCTGCAGGTTACGCTTGGCAGCGACGGAAACGTTAATTGCATGCGGACATTCAGCGACTGAGCAGAGGGCTCGACGGCCAGCGCGGATTATCTTATATGGTTGCAGCTGCTCCCCTTCGCCAAGCGCAAACAGACTGGACGCAGGGTGGCTACATCGCAAGATCTGTGATCCAGGCGCATCGCTGGTGACGTGACAGCGGTGGAAGTTGATCTGTTAACCTGTGTACGTGTCAACGTGGCCAGCGCTAAGTGATGCGTACACAATCAAACGTGTCAGACGTGTAAAAGCATGGCATGGGGTTTTGGGTTTTGGCGCAGGTAGAATTTCTACCGGTAATTGCCTTTCTACCGTAGAAAGGCAATTACCATCAAATACCTTCGGGTAGCGTTAATTGAGGTTCCTATCACTTGGGCGTGTTGATAGTATCAACACACCAACTTGATACTTGCTCGCCACACACTGTGCGTAGTGCAGTTGTGTGAAGAGCTGACGCATGCAACGCAGTGACACTTGGCGCGTTGTGCATAACCATGCAACGTGCGATGAATTATTGAATGCGCCGCCGTCGTCGTGCTGCTCAGTGAAACGCCCACTCCCCTATCTAAATGATTAAGGAGGATGTTTTGCAAGCGAGCTCTGTCACGACGGCTCACTGACCAGCACGTAGCACGCGATGCGTTCTTGATAGCGTGCCGCATGCATTGCGTGTGCAAACCTCAACTGCGTCTTGTATCATACACTTCGCCGTTCTCGACGACACCCCGAGCAGCGCGTGCGAACGCCATGCGCCTTTCAGTTTCATTGTTTGGCATAAAAAGGTTACTGACTGCGCATGATCATGTTGCAAGCAGAGACAAAAACTTATGCGTCTATGATAACTTTACCAAGGGTTCCGCTGTTGTAAGACTTACAAACAGGCGCTTCATCACAGCCGTGTCTATGGGCAACGGTTGATTACAGCCGCGGTATGAAAAAAAGGCCCATGTAAACGTGATACAGCAAGGGCGATGAAATGCACTGGCTACAGAGAGCGCACTACGTTGACCAAATTCAACAATTCAACGCGCTTGCGGCTAGCGGATCGAAGGAGATCATTGTGCTCTAGAAACAGCGCATTCATGCAGCTTTGTTGTGCAGGTGAGCCCACAAAGCCTGCTCATCAATGCGCGCTGATTGCGCCACTGTGTAGGAACCGCTTGGATGCTCTGTTGCCATAAAGCTGGTGCCGAGCTGTGCAACCACCCTGGCGGCGCGATAACATGTACTCAAAGGCAATGGCAAGCGGCGCTTCTTCAAGAAAAGGTAAGCGCTCTATGCTGTACCGAAGATGTTGCGAAGGAACGCTACTGTTCGAGAAGCGGCCGTGCTGATGCGCGCGGCACCATGAAGATTCTTCTTACAGTTCGGGCGCGGGGGGGCGGGCGTTCGGAAAGCATTGGTGACACGGCGCCTTACCGTTTTTTTTTCTTACCCCCTTTTTTCGAAACACGGCAAGTGGACAGTTGGGGAAGGCTGATAGATATCATAAATGGGGCGCACTGACGTGCTGTCGCGCGCGTCTCCTCGTCTCACCCGTTTGCGAAACTATCGAGAGAAGGGAGAAAGGGAAGAAAAGGAGCCCGAGCGGTCGAAAGTCAAAACAAAAAGATCCGAGAGGATGCAATTTACAGCTCGGTGTGCTCCTATCGCACACATAGCTGCCGTCCAACTCTCAGTCGGGGGGAAGGGGGGGGGGGGGGGACTGGGAAAACCAGGCGAGGTGTGTAAGTCGTGACCCAGTCGCAATGTGCGGCGGGGATCAGAAGGACCGCAGAGTCTCACGACTTGAACAACGACAAGCAGAGGACAAGCAGGGGTGATCCGCCCACGCGGTCAGCGACCTGATTTCTCGCGCGGCGATTTTTGGCGTGTTGTTTACAGAAAGCGCTGGCAGCTGTACAACCGTTTTAGCGCGCGTTCCGAAAAATAGGGAATTAAAGCATCTTTGCCGTGCACCGCTCACGTGTAGCTCGCACCTGGTGAAGAAAAACGTTGAATAGTCGAGCGCGAAGCCATTGCTGGCGGCGCATGTGACCACACACGTTGCGAAAGCGATGCTTGTGACGATGTTGCCATGTTTTGTAAGTTGTGCCGTCAACCACATTGCAGCAAGCGCATGCGTGCGCGTCTCGAGTGTTGCTTCGATTCGGCGGCGACAGGGCGAGTTGCTATTTGTGCTTCCAAAGCGTAATTTTATGGCCGTTGTGGCTTTTTTATTACTGAACAAGCAATCAGCTGCAGTCGTAGTATACAGCACACTCTTAATCGGCGGTGGTTTTTACCGTTCGGTGTGAAACAAGTAACCCTTGCACGCCAGCGCATCGCCGCCCCGGCGTTGCCCACTACGCACAGAACATACAGACGAAACACACACCCCAATCTTAGACAAGAAAAACAGAAAACAAGATAACACCCAGAAATGTAGACAGCAATAGAAAATTAAAACGGAAATAGTGTGTCGTTCAATTTGAAAAACAGAAAGGTAAGAGACAAGTAGAAAAGCAAACAAAAACACACGATCCAAACACGGAGACAAGTCGAAGAAAGAAAACGCAGCAGAACAATTACGCCTTTTTGTATGTATGCATGTACGTATGTGACAGGTGTTGGTGTTGCTGGAAAGGTCCTTGTGGGGACAGCGGGGCAACTCCGAGCGCTGCCAGCGGAGGCAAAGAGTGGTCAAAGCCCTTCTACGGTGGTGTTCATACCAAACGCTTGCAAGTTGTCCAGGTCAAACGGCCCGAATCGAGTGTCCAAGGGAGTCAGGTTCGCACAAGTAGCGCCCCCGTACTGCGAGAACAGACCGCCACACTGATCGGCATCGTCCATGATACTGGCCACATCTTCCAGACCAATTTGCATCTGCAAGCACGGTCCATCAGCATGTCGCACATCCAGAGAGAGCACATGTTCCGAAAACTCGTCCAGCTCCAGCATGCGCTGCGAGTCCATGGGCGAATCGGTTGCAGAGGAGTAGTCAAAGAACGACGCTGCATCGGTTAACGGCGAGCTTGGAGCAGGAAACACGTTGTGCGAGGGAGCGAGCTGCACAATGTGTTGTTGGGACGCAGGCTGTGAGGACGGTTTGCCACACTTTTTCTGCTTCTTGCTGGGCGGCTTGGAGCAGGTGCGGCGGGAGTTGTTGAAGTTGCCGAGCTTGGTTAGATCGACGCTTGACGTCGAGGTGGGCAGGGTGCGAGGAGCGGCACTTGAGGGGCGGGATGTGCGTGGACGCTTGCGGTTGGCAGCGGCGGAAGAGGCTGTGGTGGAAGCGGGATTGGCGGTGGGTCGAGACGAACAAGCTGTGAGGTTGGATGAGGAAGGGGTGGTGTTATTGTTGGTGTTAATGTTGTTGTTGGTGGTGACGAGGGTGGTGGTGGTGGTGGTGGTGGCGGAGGATGAAGATGAGGATGAGGAGGTGGTGGTGGTGGTGGGGTTAGCGGTGCTGGTCTTGTCCTTGCGAGAGTGCCATACGGTGTGAGAAGAGAGAGAGGAACGCCATTTGAACTTTTTGTTACAGTCGGGACGATCGCATTCGAAGGGCTGCTCGCCCGTGTGCAGACGGAGGTGAGCCTTGAGGTTGTACTTTTTGGAAAAGGACTTTGCACAGGAGGGGTAGGGACAGACGTGAGTCTCGGAAGAGCGAGTGGACGACGGCGGCTTGGTGGAGGAAGTGGTGAGTGAGCAGGTAGTAGTAGACGAGGACGGTGTAGCAGAAGACGAGCCGGGAGAAACCATTGTGAAAGAGCTACACACGGGACCGAAAAAGACGGAAAAAGGGTATGGATTGGAGGGGAGGAGGGGGATAGGATTGGAATGGGGGGTGTTGGAGAGGAAGGGAGAGGGGGAATGGGCACCGAAAAAGCGTGGGGGGAGGTGGATGGCGAGGGGGGAGGTGGTTGCGGGGGGAGGGGAGAGGAGGTATATATTGGGAAGTTGGGGGAGGGGGGGGGGGGGGGAAGAGAATGGGGGCAAGCAGCGACGGAGGCAGGGAGCAAGACGGGTCGCTCGGAATGAGCGGAAGGCGGAGTATTTCTTTTTTTTTTTTTTTTCTTTTGTTGTTTTATAACAAGGCGGCACCCGGTGCGGCTGCGCTTTATAAGCGTGGCGAGCGTACAGCGGGGGGGGGGGTCTGTTGATGAATTGTGCGAATTGGGAGGCATACGTCACGTGGAGCGTGTTCAAGGGGGCGCGTGTGGCGCGCGTGCCCGCCGTGCCGGGACGAATCGCTCCTGCGAGAGCGCCTGCTGCGAGGCGGCGCGAGGCGAGTGGAGGGCGCGTGTGTGGCGCGTGTGGGGCACACGTGTCGGACGCGTGTTGAACGCGCGGGTGCGGATGGTGATGGTCGTTGAGGGAGGGGGGGGGGAGTTTTATGTCGGGGAATTGGGCAGGTTACGTGGAGTTTGACAGCTGCGTTGACAAACAGCCGCAGTGCGTGCGCGGCGGCGGGGCGGGCGAGAATTGCTGTAAACGGCCGGCGCTGGCGAGCGCGCAGCTGGACCGTTGGTTGCATGCGCGCGTGCTTGTAGGATATGCAGTAAGCTGCTTGGCGCTCAATTCAGCAAATCAGCGAAAGCGCCTTTTTCTGGTTTTGTCAGCGCGCGCCGCTTACGTCAGCGACACAAGCGCGCGTGCGTCGCGCTCACAGCCGCCGGTCGCTCTTCGTTTTCGCGCGCCGTTTTCCGAGTGGTTCGGGAATGGCCGCCGTGCGCTCTGCGTGTGTTCTTTTATTTTGGGAATGAGAGGCTCGCGTGTTCTCTGACACACAGCGCATCATGTCGCTGTTGCGCTTTGTGTTGGTCCGATTGGCCTGCGTGAAGGTGTCACTACAGTTTGCACCGACACGCAAATACGTGCACGTGAGCTCCGAATAATCGGATGCATAATCGCTACTGTAGAATCCGACCCTTCCGGACCAACGGATACCTACCGGATACTATATAGAGGCAAGCAGTCTCTCCTTCCTTAAGCAATAAACTTGGTAAGACATACCGACACATTGATACAACAGACACTTTACATTTCGCGCGCCACTCGCCCGCTACCGCTGAATCCAGCAACAGAAGGTACCTTTGTACAACGCAACGCGCTGCGTTTGGTCACCAAGCGAACGCTACGCTGATTGCAACCCCCCGACGCGCGCCGCCCGTTTACAAGCCCAGCCCCGATCTTCTCATACAACGGCGTATGCTCCTGCACTTGCCTGTGCAGCCCCCCGCACCAAGTGTCCGCCCGCTCTACGTTCTGCGCGCGCTATGACTCACACCACCAGCGTATGACAAACCGACTCCTCCACCGCAGCCAGCCAGCTCTTCCTGCCATACATCGCCCTCTCCCTTCAGCTCGCACTCACACAGTATACGTAGAGCGCTGTCGCTTACCCCTGTATCACACTATCTACCGTGTTCACTTCCGCCGCGCCTGTTGTCGTCTATTTACACAAATGCTCCTTACCGTCGCCGACGCAGTGTGCTTCCGCACACCACGCCACTTGTGATCGCCGCCACTGTTGCGATAGTCGACGCTCACCGCACGCCTCTCTCGATAGTGCATACCGTTCGTTCGCTGCACCTCTTTTGGTCGTCGTTTCACTGCTACACGCTTTGCCGGAAGTCGTACAGCCTCGCGCTTGTTGGCGTCCACACCGCACATCCCTCTCAAGAATAACTTTTGACTCATCATCATGCGTTTGACACCTTCTCTCGTTATCTAAAGCGCACACACACACACACACACACGCACACACAGCTCTCGTCTTACACCCTCCTCACGCGCGAGCGCACTTTCATCGCTCACTGTGTGCGCGTTGTTTCGTCCTTCCTTATCTTCATTTTGGTAGTTTCACTTACTCCTCTTTCCAACAACTTACCCTTGTACAGTACGTGGGTAACATACGCGTCCTGCCCCTTCTATCCAGTCATGTTCGATTGCTTTGCGACACGCTTAAACACCTCACTCACCTGCTGAATTTACTGAATCCACAACTCAATAAAATTCTCCACGTAGTCTGCCCCTCCCTCACCCCCAGCCGCAGCACAAACACTAAGTAATGACACCTCAAGTCAAAACTATGCAACAATAATTGCATCCAGAATGCAGGAGCTCCCTCCAAGTATCGTTGTCCATATTCGTCCTATGTCTGCCCGGACCTTCATAGATACAGGTCAAGTCGTCTCACACATACCACCTCAGAAATCCTCATCGCTCAAACCAGCACCACTCCTACGTTATCCGCTTACAACCGCCGACGTCGAAATATTTTCAGCGAAAACACAAACTTCTTCTTACCTATTTCTCGTTTCTTTTTGGTTTTTAACCTGTTTTCGTGCTGCTCTTCCGCGAGCACGTGTGTGGTCATCAGCGGATCATCGCCCAATTTGATAAACGCCTTTCGCCGAATCGTGGCGCCACACTTGTGCTATCCGCCACTCGGCCTGTATCTCCGCCCGCACCGCCACTTTCGCCCCCGGCCAACATGCATCTCGAACCGCCTTCCTCCAACTACCCACGCTCTCCTTGGCAGCACTCTGTCGTCGCTGTCCCGCCAATTCCGGCTCCTCATCGCACACCGCCTAATCTCTGCGCCGCCCCCCCGCTTTCAGAATGAATCGCAATACAGCCTTCGCGCCGTCCACCCCGCTCCCATTTGCCTCCCGTCTCACATCGCTTTCGTCATGCAGAAGGAGGCCCTCGCGCGCTTTCTCGCCTCTGTCTATGTCCCTGGCGGCAGAGGTATGGCAGGTGAACAATGTGCCGCAAACAAACGCCAAAGGAAAGAAGGTTGCTATTGTCGGCGCCGGTCTCGCGGGGCTCATCACTGCTATGGAGCTAGTTGACGCTGGCTGCCAGGTCGATTTGTACGATACGCGCCCGTTTGCTGGCGGCAAGGTTGGCAGTTGGGTCGACAAAGAAGGCAATCACATTGAAATGGGCCTGCATGTGTTTTTTGGATGTTACTATAATCTGTTTGACGTTATGGCTAAAGTGGGCTCCTTCAAACACCTTTTGTTGAAGGACCACACCCACCAGTTTATTAACAAGGGAGGGCGAGTCGGCGAACTCGACTTCAGATTGGGATCTGTTGGCGCCCCGTTCAACGGGCTCAAAGCGTTCGCTGCAACCGCTCAGCTTGGTCTTGTCGACAAGATACGCAACGCTGCAGCCCTTGGAAGCTCCGTCATTGTCAAGGGGCTCGTCGATTTTGATGGCGCTATGACCGATATTCGCACCTTGGACAACGTCTCCTTCTCTGATTGGTTCATGTCAAAGGGCGGCTCTCGCGGTTCGATCGAGCGCATGTGGGACCCTATTGCCTATGCTTTGGGCTTTATCAACTGCGACAACATGTCTGCGCGATGTATGTTGACCATATTCCAACTTTTCGCCGCCAGATCCGAAGCCTCGGTTCTACGCATGCTGGAAGGTAGCCCGGACAAATTTCTCACCGGGCCCATACTCAACTACATCCAACAGAGAGGGGCCAACGTGAACCTTCGTAGAAAAGTTCGCCAAGTTGTGTACGAAACGGACCAAAATGGTCGCACACGAGTCACGGGACTGGACGTGGCCAAAGGCATTGAGAGCGAATTGATTGAGGCCGATTACTATGTGGCTGCGTGCGATGTTGCAGGCGCAAAACGGTTAATTCCTGCAGAATGGCGCCAGCGTTACGACGAATTTGAAAAACTGTACCAGCTTGAATCTGTACCGGTTGTCACGGTGCAACTCCGGTTCGATGGCTGGGTTACAGAACTGCAAGACAGCGCTAAACGCAAGCAAGTTGGCAACGGTCGAGGCTATGGTATTGATAACTTGTTATACTCTGCTGATGCTGACTTCTCTTGCTTTGCTGACTTGGCACTGACGTCGCCTACAGACTACTACAAGGAGGGGGAAGGAAGTCTACTGCAGGTGGTGCTGACCCCTGGTGACCCGTACATTTCCAAGACAGAGGCCGACATCGTGGAGGCGGTTCTGAAGCAAGTGAGAGACTTGTTCCCGAGTGCACGTGACCTGCAGTGCACGTGGAGCTCGGTGGTTAAGCTGGCGGAGAGTCTTTATAGGGAGGAACCCGGGAAGGATCTTTATCGGCCCAAGCAACAGACTGCAATTGAAAACTTTTTCCTAGCTGGCAGCTATACGTACCAGGACTACATAGATTCCATGGAAGGGGCCGTCAAGAGCGGAAAGTTAGCAGCCACGGCAGTTCTTGAACGCGTCGCTGCGACGGATTCTGCGGCGGCGTCGTCATGATGAAACAAAACCAGTAAACCAGCAAGATATTGACTTGATTTGACGTGGCAGATTGGACCCTGTTGGATGGGTGGTTTCTTGGTCCGGCAGAATGATTCCACATGGCCCGTATGCGTGTTATTAGTCTTTCATTTTGTGCCTATAAGCGAAGACCATAATGGTCAGAATGATAGAGTCCACTGTAGTAGCCGAACGGATTTTGTAGAATCATGGTGGTGGTTTGATAGAACAAGGGAGGCGAGTCGCGTATCTTTGTGAGCTAAAAAGTGGAGCATAGCTGGTTTGGAATGTGTTTTGTTGCTGGTGTTCAAGATGTATGGTTCTACAAGTCAGGTGAAGAAAAATGACGAGCTTTTGTTCAGTGTCTTCGTGATGAATCACTGATGATGCTCACACAACAGCTCAGGGTTGACATGTGCGGGGTATAAGGATAGCCTTCTAACCGTTTAAACGGGAAAGAAAACACACAGAAAAAAAGTTGGGGGAAGAGGAGTGAAGAAAAGGCTAGCGGTTAACCCTTTCACTGCTAACCTGTTTAACCCATGTTAACTTTTAAAGCTATCCACACGTTTAAATTCAAACTCAGCCGTGCGTGTCCACGTATGTACGAGCTGCAGTACAGCAATGAAGAAGCGTATGGAGAAGGTAGTTTCTCCCTACACAGCGTAGCGGCGCACAGTCCGTTGGAATGCGGGGAAGCGCTATCTGCTGGATGCTTCTCGATTGCTCCAGCAAATGTGCACGCCTCTGTCGCTTGTATAGACGTGCGTTTATGCTACGCATTCAGCAATAAGTGAGGACAAGGAACCGCGTTTCGACACCCACGAGCAGCCGCCCAAAGTAGCTGACGAAGCACGAATTGCCAATTCGCCAGCCCTTGGGGAACACACTACTTAAGGTTCACAAAGCTGGCTTCGCCGGGCGTACCAGACATTTGTATTCCCATCCCTCTCAATGGAAGTCGACGGTCTTGGCGCACGTTGCGCCCTGCCTTCATGTCGCACCCTAGACTATCTTCCTTTCACGTGCAACTCATGTTCCCTCAAGTATTGTCAGGCACATGCTCAACCTACGGACCACGCATGTGCAAAGCCTTCTGAACGTGATGTTCCAACCTGTCCGTTATGCTCCGCACCAGTCCCCATTCCTCCCGGCAGCACCAGGGACGCAGCTGTATCTCGCCATATCGACATGGGCTGTCCGCGTCGTGCGCGCGCCAATCCACGCTGCATGAAGCTCGGTTGCAACACAAGAGACCCTGTCGCCACAACATGTCCTTCCTGTGGCAACGTATTCTGTCTAGCGCATCGCATCGAAAGTCAGCATGATTGCACCGCTACGCGTCGCACTTCAAATCGCCAGCAAAAGAGCTCTGCTAGAAGCTCGTCTCACACAACGAAACGCTCTCTTTCTCTCCGCAAACGTCGTGTACAATTCGTCAATACGCCATCCTCTCCCATAGGCGATTCTTCAATCCCTCCTGAAAACCAGCTCACCGTGGCTGTATTTTTCCCAGCCGCTACCGAGATAAAACCGCGTTTCATGGTATTCAGCAAAAGAAATACCCCAGGGCGCATCATTGACGAGCTGAAACGTCAGGTAAAAGACCTTCCCCAGCCTCAGGGCGACCGGTACTACTTATATGGTTATAAAGCAGGGGGGAACGGCGTTAACTTGTTGCCATATATCACTCCGATAAAGGACATGCCTCACTTGGTGCAAAGTGGTGACTGCCTTATTCTGGAAAATGGCGACTCCGGCCTAGACCAAGCCTGGATTACTGCGCTGCAAAAACTTGGAAAGGGACAAAGAGCGTCAAAATCATCAAGGTCTGCAGATAACTGTGCTGTTGCATGACGCACTTTCCTGGACATGGGCACATTTTTTTGTTTCGTTCTGGTTACTGCGTTAAGGAACGATGCGGGCATTTGCGTACCTCTAAGAGAGAGTACTGTTTTGTTGTTTATTAAAAGCAAACTTCTAACTTCCTTCGATGCAGAATGTGTGTGTTGTCGCACGATTTACTCGTTTGTCCTGCATCAAGTTTGAAAAACTGCGACAAGGGAAGCTCGGCTTTGGACTTCCAGAGACCAATCATCCAGCCAGGTGGGAATCCATCCCCAATTCACACATCTGGAAGAGACCACCCCAGCAGCCACTAAGTCATACGCATGCTCCATCTGCAGATATGCGTCCAAATACCCAATCTGCTGTATGAATATTCATTACAAGCGATAACACCTGATATTCGAGATTCCGATTCCAACCATTGAACAAGTGATAATATGTAATCCTGTGACTTAGTTCAAAGGCCCAAAAACGACTTCACGTGAAGGAACGGAGGGGGGTCTCTACTTCTTTTTATTGAAATTGACTTCTCACGAGGCGTAAAACCGAACTGACATGGCTTTGCTGACTGACTGGCTCTTCAGTCAGCAAGAAATTTCTGGTAACCCTCTACTCTTGTTGCAGCTGTGAATCGACGGCGGCTCGTGACCCCACAACTGGAGGTCAACGGCCCCCACCGAGGCCCCACTGCCTCTTCAATAAAGCACGCCTTCTTCTTCTTTTCTCTTACGAGTTAGTTCTGCAAATCGAGAAGCAGCATGCACAAAACACAGTATGCCTCATGTTGTTCCGTCCTAAGCGTCTATCGGTATTCTTTTTAATTCGAAAGTATCGACAGCTCATTGGACTTCTGTAAATTGCTACCTGGCGATATTCTTGTCTTGAGACGTTCTTGTTGCTTATACTGGAGAGGGATACCAAGTATGACAGGCTCGAGCTTCTGGGCTGGGGAACACAACGGCAAGCGCATTTCTGTTTAAGCCTACAAATTGACACGGAGGTTCTTTGCCTAAGAGCCACTCAACTCTATGTTTTACATATGTACATAATAGCACTGCAGACTAAGAGAACCAAACCTCACTTTCATACGGGAGCGGGGGTTGGATTTTCCTCTTGAGAAGTTTGTTGACTCGGACGCTTTGAGTCCTCGATGATTTCATCGTATGTGTTTCGATCATCACCCCACGGACGCTTTCCAAGCAAGCGAATCAAATCCTCTGCTCCGATAGCCTCTCGTTCTAGCAAAAGCAAAGCAACAGCTTCAACGTCTGACTTCTTCTCCAACAGCAAGTCTTTCGTTCGTTGATACGCTTCCGAAACCATATCTCGAACTTCTTCATCAAGTTGGCGTGCAATTCGATCTGAGTAGGGCCTATAGAAACCAGTTTCCTCTGGGTCATTGCTATTTGGGAATGCCAAGTTACCAATTGTGGATCCCAAGCCCCATTCGGAGACACTTTGGTAGGCCATTCGAGTGACTTTGTTAAAGTCATCCGATGCTCCAGTCGTCACTGTGCTGAAGAAGATCTCTTCCGCAGCTCTTCCGGCCAATGTCATGCACATTTGATCGCATAAAGCTTCCTTGGAGATAAGATATCTCTCTAGAGGTTGATACTGCGCATACCCCAGTGCGGCCGAACCTCTGGGTATAATGCTTACCTTCAGTAAGGGCATCGCATGCTCCAGGAACCATCCTGAAACGGCATGACCAGCTTCATGGTAAGCCACAGTTCGTTTTTCTTCTGGACTCATGACGAGGTTTTTCTTTTCCAAGCCCCCAATGACGCGGTCAATTGCAGCCTCGAAATCTTCTGGCTCAACGGCATCTTTCTTTGTCCTGGCTGCAATAAGAGCGGCCTCGTTGCATACGTTCGCAATGTCCGCCCCAGCGAAACCTGGGGTTCTCGCGGACATTCGCTTCGCAACTTCCTCCTTACCAGGGGGATCCGCTACACGAATACGGCCAAGATGCACCTGAAAGATTTCACGTCTACCAGAAATATCTGGAGGGTCAATAACAATCTGACGGTCAAATCGTCCAGGACGAAGCAGCGCGGGATCCAAGACATCCGCCCTATTTGTACCCGCCAAGACGACCACCCCGCTGTTACTGGCGAAACCATCCATTTCAACTAGCAGCTGGTTTAAAGTGTTTTCTCTTTCATCATTGCCACCGACGAATCCTCCTCTTCCCCTCTTCCGTCCAATAGCGTCAATCTCATCAAGAAAGATGATACAGGGCGCCATCGATCGAGCCTGCGCAAATAGATCTCGAACTCGACTTGGCCCAACGCCAACAAACATCTCCATGAAATCAGACCCTGACATTGTTAAGAATGGCACTCCAGCCTCTCCTGCTGTTGCCTTAGCCAATAACGTCTTGCCTGTACCAGGCGGCCCATGCATTAAAGCTCCCTTCGGGATCTTCGCCCCAAGCTCCTTATACTTTTCTGGTTTCTTCAAGTATTGCACGAATTCCATAATCTCCTCCTTTGCCTCCGCCAGACCAGCAACATCCTTAAAGGTGACCTCGACCTTGTTGTTATCTGCGTTCAGAACGGTTGCATTGGCCTTTCCAACATTGAAAATACCACCGCCAGGCCCACCGGATCCACCGCCAAAGGGGCCAGAACCTGAACGCATGTTCCCAAATCCGCCAGAAAAGGGAGATCGCGATGAACCACCAGATCGTGTTGGTGGTCCACCAATTCCACCACTCATTCGTCTTGCAAGGAATGCATAAACCGCAATGAAGCCCAATGTCGGAATCCAGTCCACCAAGAGTCTTGATAGAGCTGTGTCATCTGAGTATACCACCGGAATGTATTCATGTGGCTCGATACCTAAATCTTCCTGCGCCTGTTCTAGCTTACGCTCTAAAGTTTCAACAGAGCCAATGTTGAAACGCATTTTAGGACGAAACATATCGTCATGAAAGTAGACATTCGCAATCTGTCCATTAACCACTTCAATCTTTGAAACTTTTCTTGGGGCCAGGGCATCACTGCGGAAAGTTTTCCAGCTCACCTCTCTGCCATCAGAAGAACTTGTAGATGTGTTCTGCGAATTGCCTGACTGAGATTTATCATTGTCCCCACGACGACCGAAAAGCATATAACTGGCCAAGACACCCCCACCAAAAACGTAGGGTAGAAGACGTTCCCAAGAGTTATTACCCCCTTGTCCTCCCCCTTTGCTTCCACCATCACCGCCACTGGACCATGAGAAGAAAGGCGTCCGGGATTCACCTGATTTCTTCACGTAGTAGCCCTCGTACCTTGAGCGTTTTTGAGAAGGTGTTTGCTGTGATGATTGTTGCGAAGATGTTGAACTTGGTGTTTGATTAGAGTCACCAGTTTGACTCTTTGGGTTAGGTGTGGCTGGCTTCTTCGAAGATCCGCATAGTTGACGGGCACGCTGTCTTAGTACGTTCTTGGCCGATGAGGCAGCAATTCTGGGAACCAGACCACTTGCTCGTGTCCAGTTCATAGATAATTTTGTGCTATAGATCTGTCACGAATAACTCAACCCGGTGCTGCACAATTCACTTGGCCTCTGAAAGCTCGGCGGACAAGTGACAAGACTCAACAGACGGGCGCGAGCGTAAAGCTGTACGTACTCGTATTGTTCTCACAACGATTCGGTTTCATGTACGGGTAGCTTCGACGAGGCGAACTCTCTAATCTCAGTACTCGGAGTCTTCTTCGTGCCGCGGAGCACTCTCGGGGGAAAGAGGTGCGTCTACTGGAATGTAGGTAGGACTAGCTAGGCTACGGGGTCCGCGATGTAACCGGTTCTGCTTGACTCGCATTTCTCCGGCATAGAGATCGGTTTCGTCTGTGTAGTGTGGGGCCACTACCCATACGCTCAGTGGCCTGAAAGCTTTCGAAAGACAATATTTCTCCTAAATCATATTTTTTAGCTCCTTACACAAAGAAATCACTCCTGTCGCCGTCGTGTAGCCTTCTAATCCTCCCTCTTGAGAGAACATATCTCTGTTGTTCAATATGCAGACCTGTTTTGGTTACCGTTGGTAATCCTGTTCCCTTTGTATGCATCGGGTAACGGGGAATTTCATTGCAGTGACGGGAAACTCTTCTTTTACCTATAAGCAGAAAGAGTACTGCTTCCCAATGATGCGCCCAGGATAAAGAACCAACCAATTTACTAAAGAACTGGTGTTTGCAAAGACTTCAATATGGTACGTGCCTGTTCGTCTTGCAAAGTAGATAAAGCGGCTGTAAAACGACCGAAAACTGGGAAGGCAGTATGCAAAAAATGCTTCTTCGGGCTGTTTGAAGATGAAGTTCATCAAACTATCATTTCGAACAAGTTGTTTTCGAAAGGCGAAAGAGTTGCTATTGGAGCATCGGGAGGAAAAGACTCAACAGTTTTAGCATATGTTCTGTCACTTCTAAATCGTCGCCATTCTTATGGGCTTGACCTTTTTCTTCTTAGTGTTGATGAAGGAATCTCTGGTTATCGTGACGATAGCCTGGCAGCGGTGCAGAGAAACAAAGTGGAGTATGGCTTACCACTCTTGGTTGTGGACTACAAGAGGCTTTATGGGTGGACCATGGATCAGATAGTACAAGTTATTGGGCGCAAGTCAAACTGTACCTTCTGTGGAGTGTTTCGAAGACAGGCTCTTGACAGAGGTGCTACCCTTCTCAAGGCCGATAAAGTTGCAACGGGCCACAATGCGGATGATATTGCTGAAACAATTTTTCTTAACTTTCTGCGAGGAGATTTTCCTCGCTTGTCTCGTTGTGTCGATGCCGTCACCGGACGAGGCAGCGAACTTCCACGAGTAAAGCCGTTCAAGTACACCTATGAGAAGGAAATTGTAATGTACGCCTATTTCAAGCAACTGGACTACTTCGCGACCGAGTGTGTATACTCTCCAAATGCGTACAGAGGGCACGCGCGACAATTTCTGAAAGATCTAGAGGCTAAGAGACCTTCAGCAATAGTAGACGTGATTCACGCCGCCGAACAATTTCGTTTTCCAGAGCCGGGTAATCCAGATGTCGCCATGCCGGTGCAAAGGAAGTGTGAACGTTGCTCCTACATATCGAGTCAGCGATTGTGCAAGGCCTGTATTCTTACTGACAGTCTTAATAATGGAACAGCGGCCCAAGTGAATCGTTTCTCAACCAACAAGTTTTCGTCGAATGAATGAAAGAGGTGCACCAGTGTTCCCACGTTTTCCCGAGGCTTGTCGAAGGCGGCCACAGCGATGATGTGGAGTGCAAAAGATGCTTTCCGGTTTAATTCGAAGCGAACTCTGTATCCTAACTTTCACTGTTCACGGCGCCTGGTGCTGTCTGCAATATTTATTTAGTCGGAAAACGACTAGCGTCTGTCTAGCTCTTTCAAAGAATCTTGTCTAATTCGAAAGTGGACTATTCTTTACACGCCCTCTGAGGGTGTTGTTGGCGGTCTTCATGTGAAAAAACCCCAATGTAGGTTTTCGCTGAGCCATGCTTCTCCGAAAGAACCGGGCCTATGCCTATACCTATTCTGAACTAAGTTCACAAGTGGATCGTTTCTTGCTTTTTCTTTAGTCCGCCGACCTTATTCTTAACGTGATATGCTACGATTTAATCGAAATGTGTACTTGTTATCTTTATCATGGTTTGCCCTCATGTTCAAATCATACGCCGCGACAGTTCTGATCAGCCAAGCTTTCAAGGGAAGGGCATTTGGGTCCCTTTCCTCCAATGATGTCGCGAAACGGATATCCGTGGGTAACGATGGATCGCTCTATCTTGCTGGGATTACCACGACACACGATGAGGAGCATGATGCATGGGGTGATGCAGAGCCGGGGGAATTGACCGGAAAGGCAGATATTTTTGTTGCAAAACTATCAGCTTCGGGAAACCTTGAGTGGGTAAAACGAACGGGATCAACAGAAGACGACAGTTTAAGCGATATGAAGTTGGCGAACAATGCCATATACCTGTGTGGCTCTACGAAAGGGAACTTTGGCAGTCCCGTAAATGGATCCACCGATGCATTTGTAATGAAGTTTTCCTTGGACGGTGAAAAGCTCTGGAGCAAACCTTTTCAGTTTGGATCGAAGGGCGAAGATGCATGCAACGCAGTTGATGTTGACACCTCCGGTGTGGTCTATGCCGTTGGATCGACAAACGGACTTATGTATGGAGCATTACCTCCGAAGCCTTATAATTTTCATCACTTCATTGTAAAACTTAAAGAAGTTCCAGGCTCTCCATCAGGTCTGCAAACTATCCTTGGTCGCCAAAGGGGAACCCATGGGAACAGTTCAGCAGATCAGATTGCTGTGGTGGACGACCTGCTCTATGTCATGACGTCATCAGCCAGCAGGCAAACATCACACGGGGAAGCTTTCACCACGTACCTGAATCTTGTCGACCGCGAAGCTATGTTTCTTCACAAGCTACACATGTTGAAAAGCCATCACGGAGTCAATTTCCAAGGGGTCCGGATGGCAACGACAAATTCCAGTAAAAGTGCTTATGTGGTGGGGTTCACAACAAAGGATGACATGAGGAAGCAGTACACAGTACTGAAGTTCAATTCTTCGCTGAGTTATGGGCAAGGTGGTGTGGAGTGGGGCACTCTTCTAGGTCCTGTATCATCACACTTCGAAATGCTTAGGTTTGAGACAAACAACCCAAAACACCTCGCCGATTCGATCGCCATGACTCATCAGCTCCCTTCTGTCATTGCGAACGAAGAAGCAGGAAGCGTCTATGTTGCCGGAACTGAAGATGGCTACTACAAGAACAACAACGCAGAGGACCAAGGGCTCTTAGTAGTACCTTTCTTCAAGCTCAATGCTACCAACGGAGAAGTCGTCGAACGATGGCATAGATCGACAACCGTCCCTCATGATCGCCAGGAGTTAACGGACATTGCGTTGGATAAGTTAAAGACTGTGGTTTACACAGGTGCTTGGTGGGTTGGCTCAGAATCGAAATCGAGCGTTCTTCTTGGTTCATTCGGATCAACAGTTCGTACATCAACGGCTGACGAATGGAATACAAGGCCTTCATATCTCCAAGATAGTGGAGCTGGAACATCAAAAGCATCGAAGCCAAGGAGTTCCGCGAAAACAATCGGTCTAATTGTGCTTGCTATTGCGGGTGTTGGCATTGTGTCCACCGTAATAGTACTAGCTGGACTTCGGTCGTATAGGCTAAAGTCTAGTCCGAGCGACGATGAGTCCTCTGATTCTCGAGAGAATCTGCGAATTACGACGCTTAGGTCGCACATGAATGTCAGATTTCCGCCTTCTCCGGAAAGTGTCGGAATTGTTGGCGGCAGCTCTGGTCCACAGTAAAACAGGGAACGTTAATCGACCTAGTGTTACTGAGTCGCGGCACATGAGAACATCCCAGAAAACGGGCGAGACGGACGAATATCATATTCTACACCTCATGAGGCTTCTTAACCTCTTATCTCGTTTCTTTTCTAATGAGCTAATATCTCATTGGAAAGTTCACAATCACACAGTGCAAATGAGCAGTCATCAGCAGAAACATTGACGACAACACGGCTCTTGCGAAAAACTACAGCTTTCTCAATCAGTACAAATCTCTGTTCCGCCAATCTCCGACAGGCATTCTCGAGTTCGTACCGCGAGGGCACTCCACACTGTTGAAAGTGCTCGGAGTGGTTTCTCGATAAATCCAGCGCCCGGGTAACAACGGCCTCAACACAGTTAGTGGTATCCATCGCGTAGGAACCCTCGCTTCTTGAAAGAGTTACGACGGTTACCAATAGTAGCTTTTCGTATAGCGATAACTGAACTAAGGACTTCAGTCTGGAACCACCGGCAATAGCGTTTATTGCCAGGTTTATGTGATCAATTGTAACAGGAATCTTCATTTCTTTGCTCTTCTTTCCTACCGGCTGTTCTAGCGCAATCTCCGACGCTCTTCTGCAAAGCTCCAATGCTCTTCGAACATCTCCTGACACGGCTCCAACTTTGGCAGCACAAAACTTTAGGGCGGCGGGTGTGTATTTAACATTTGACTGATCCAAAGTAAGCTCAAGGATCTTCCCTATTTGCTCACTTGTGTAGGGGGGATATGAAAGTCGGTTTAGCCCCAAGCGCGATCCAAGTCTTGGAAGCATTCGTTCTGGAAGGTCCATGGTATTCGCAATGCCTATAACGGCCATTCGAGCATTTTTCCGAGTGGGCCATTCAAGCATGTCGTATAGGACTTTCTGCTTTCGAGTCATTAACACATCCATTTCATCTAGAATAAGCACAATGCACGAGTCACGCTTGCGACTTCTGATAATTCCTTTCCCACTCTTTTTCCCTCTTATTTTCTTCTCTTCTGGAAGATTCGCGAACCTCTTTTCCAGCAGTTGAGCAGCTTGGGCCGGTGCTACTCCACTAGTACCCGTCAGGGCTTTGTAGAGTTCAGAGTATACAAGGGTTGGATCTGGCAAGCTCATAGCGTTGACCTCTAACACGTCAAAGTGAGCAACTTCACCCGAGGCTCTTTGGGCTAATAAATCTCGGAGTACTTCTCGAACTGTTGCCGTCTTCCCTGTTCCAGGCACACCACTAATATACAAACAACGCGAGCCAGCAGCACCTGTGTCGGCAGTTGTTCCGTTTATAAACCCAAGTAGAAAGGCACGTACATGTCCTTTTTGTAAGTCTCTGCATGGCAGTCTTGAAATGAAACCTGAATCTGATGGTAGAGCAAACTGAGAAACGGAAGTACTCTTCTTTCTACGATGCATACCTTTCCTCCCAGTTTTTGAAAGCTTTCGCTTCTTTTGTGCGCGAGTCCTCTTCGGCTTCCCTTCTTCTCCAGATGAAAATTCACCGGGGATATCACTGCCACTGGCGGAATCGTTGTCTTTAAACACGAAATCATCGTCACCGATTTCGTCCTGCTGCTGAGCCAGTTCTTCCAAAGGATCTGCGTACTGATCTTCATACTTAGACACAAGGAATACATGCATGCGAGGATCATAGAATCGCCGACAATAGTATCGGATGGCGCAACTCTCGTAGTTGTCCATGAAAGAGCTCTCTACCTCTGAGGCCGCCTCTGACGAATTGATATCTTCGAATCCACCGCTACTCTTATTCTCCACTTTTTCTGTGTCTTCTTCGTAATCGGAACCCTGATCAGCAGTGACTTCCCCATTGATATGATACGATTTCGGGTCAACATGCCTCTTTTGATCCCCGCGTTCTCTTCTCTTGGACCGTCTCTTGCAGTCGTCGTTGGATGCTCCTTTCGCTGTAGACTCCTGGTGACTAAGGCCAAAGCCTTCGGGTAGTGCGTCTATATCTATGACGGACCGGCTCAGGATGTCTGATACACCTCTCGCGGAAACTTCGTAGCTACCACCTAATCTATTTCGGTCGTTCCCCATCTTCGCTGTGCTATCGTCAATTTTCGACCTTAGCCATTCAGCGTGGGATAAAACTTCGCATCGCCCCGCGATTGAATCAACCTCAACGTCATCAAAGTGATCGGTTTCAAAGATTTCATCTTCACCAGAGGCCTCAGTCGGGCTCTTGCTGAGGTCCTCCGCTCTGTAGAACCACTGGACTCGTGCATAATTGGTGGTGTTTGACGGTTCGTAGAAAAACGTTACTACTTTTCCAACTCCAGGCCTCGTAGAGTTCTCAGGGGGTCTGAGAAAAATGCAATCGCCTATTTGTAGTCGGAAAAGATGAACACTTTCATCATGAACGTTTCCATTGATTAGAAGTTGATCACTATGCCTCCTGATGTCACACGCGTCATAGTAGCGTTTCCTCGTTGAATTATCTTGTTCGCTGTAATCTTGTGTTGGGCTTGCCAAGGTTAATTCTGGCACTTCGTCAAACGGAAGCAGAAACAAAGATGTTTGGTCTGGAGGAAGAGCTTTGTGGGACATCTTCTTGAGAAAGAATAGAAGACGCCTGGAGCTTCGAAGCAATGGAGTGTTAGGGCAAGTTGGGTGCAAAGGTGTCAACGCGCAGGCTGATGAGGACAGGATTGACAGAACTGAGATATTCCGACCTTAAACAACGCCGCCTTTAAGACCTTTCTTGCACAAAGGTCTGTGGACACATCAAACTCACACTGTATGCAACACCACGTGATCGTTTGTCATGCTCGCAAGATATTCATCCCCTTGACGCGTAAATGTGTCTCATGAAGTCATCCGTGAACAACGCAGAGTGTTTGTTAAATACCCTTGGTAGCAATAATGGCCTCAGACTAGATGTCTATGTTGTACGTCCAGGTACTTGATACCTATTGCAAATAGCAAAGGTACAGTTAGATTAGCCCGTACAGGTATACCTGCTCTAGCTGCAGATAGATAGAGGTTCGGCTCATCGTGGGGGGCATCATGCCGATGATCTAGGTTCATGCTGCTCTGCAGCACACCTGTCCAGCGGGAATACTGTACCGTTCACCTACGCGCCAATTCGAGGGTTAAATTTTTATTCAACCCGAGCTAGACTTGGCACGGTCAAAACCAGGGATGGAAGCAATCCGAGGGAGGGGATTGCAAATCTGATGGGCAATCCAATTCGCTATTGCAATCGCATTGCTTTACTGCCCATCAGATTGCAATCCTCTTAGCTACATTCCCATCAGAATGCAGTCTTCCGGAATACAGCAATCGGATTGCAATCTGTCACGGTAAAACCAGCCATCATAGAAACCATATTGTTTTTCTTAGCTGTCGTCTAATTTAACCATTCCCATTGCCTCCTCAACCATTCCAACATCTCAGAAGCAACAATTTACGCGAAGAAACAAAATAGCTTCAAAACCTTGCGGACAAGTTCTTATCCGATTGTCGGTGAGAATTTTGTCTGCAATGGACAACAAATGTTTTACCTCGGCCATTGAGTCCAATGAAAATTCACAGTTCATGCAAAGAGACTCTTTGACGACTATAGTGGTTCAAATGCTTTTTGTAAGACTGCATTGATGTTAAATTCTTAAAATCATCTTCATAATCCGTAATCCGTACCACTCACAGAGTATGACAAACGAAAACATGCATTCTTTTAAGCTACAGACATAGCTCCAACAAAGTTTTGTTGTATCTTACATACACCTATCTCAAACATACAATCCTGCAAAATTTCAGATTCAGATCCAATTTATTTGCTCTTCAAGAAAAAATTATGAGAAAAAGAACAGGAATCTCTGAAACCAAAGAGAACATCAGAAAAAAAACATTCCAAAACATCTTGACAGTAGGAGAGGGACATTTTTCCCGCTTGTAACTCTCGTGTAGCAAATTCATTTTTCTACAGTTTTGTGCAATAGCGTTTCACGTTCCTCTTGAAATTAACACTAACATTAACGTCAAAATCCGATCTTATATCATTGCTTAATTCTATAAGCTCATCTCGGATTCGAAGAAAAAAGTTGCAGCATTTGTAGTTTTCCAGACCACATAGTTGTCTTTTGCAAACCAGAGCGGAGGTCTATAATGTTCTAAAAAGTAGCAGTGTTACGGAGTTTCTGTTTGCAGTTTTTCATTGTCTCATTAACAAGTGCTAACGTTTGCGAAAGATCACCAGTCATTCCAACCATGTGGATAACTTCCAGATCTAGCAAATGACTTTTGCATCCAACATATGGAATGTTCAGCAACTGAGCGACCTTTTTGTGAACAGTACAGTAGTCTGCAACTTCACAGTTCACCAAGGATGACGCATCCACATCAAAGAAAGGAAAAATATTTTTGATATGTTGTTCATGCTTTGCAGCTGTTACATCGACCGGTTCTGAAAAACCATCATTCAAAGCATCATAGGAGTCTTACTCCGACTCAACATGTGTCATTAGGCTCCACAAAAGTATTGCAAGCTCTAAAGAGCTTCCATTATCTGTACAAGACTGCGAATAGGTTGTTTATTTCGTCAGAAAATACGATGCGAAGACAACAATGTATTGTACGCCCCAAATGGCCATCCATCGTGGAGTATAGCTTCACGCTCAGCACTTTGCAACTGAACCAAAATTTTCCTTTCCAAAAACTCTGTCAACTTAATCATTGTCTTGCGAATTGTTAAGCGTGCAAAGTGTTCACTGTGCTTTGGAAGCGTTCAAAAGGTGGCATTCTTGACAAATTTGAACGGTAAATTCTTCATACCAAGCTTAATATAATCATTCATTGCCTTTGATCTTGGAGTTATCTTAGCAACCAATTGTGTAAGAGTTCTTTGGTCTAAACCTTGATCTTTTTGCTTCATAAAATTTCGATATATGTCCAACAGAATCGTATCGTTGCCATCCGCAATGCAAGCGCAAAGATGGCGGTACGGATTGTAAAAAACGTTGCCGTTCTGAATGCTTATTTCACCGCAAGTTTCACAGCATTGAACATTTCGACAGTGAAAGACTAAATGGGCTTTGGTTTTTGTCGTGGATTTCTTTGATTTAGCGGTTTTCATTTCGGTGCGTTTGAATTTTACCAAAGTTTAAACGACTTGCTTGTGTGCTGGTATCGATTTGGAAGGGGCCATTGTTGCTCACCGCAAATCAGAAAGGAGTGTGCTGGTTTGAAGGGAGTGTGATGGTTTGATAACGCTTGTCCTTGCGTAATATTGTGCCACAGACAAAGTCGTGAGGAATCAGTGTATTGGTCTAGCAATCGTCATGCCACCCAAATTCTCTCCCAGATGCGCTACCCAAGGGTTAAGCGCTATCGCCTAGTAACCCTTACTACTAGCCTTCAGCTACTAGTAGGCTAGCCTTTAAAAACCCCTGGATTTTGAAGGTCAACGAATCTGACATGGCAGCCCAAAAAAGCCCGAAACACGAGACATTAGAAGCATTCGTCGTGCCCTTGCTTGGTATGCTTGATCCGAAACGAACGAAACCAAGGGTTTGGTGTCTATTCTGGCGATGCATCTTATGGAAAGCCCGCGATACTGCACTTCTCGCAAGACCGAAAACGTAACGCGCGGATTCGCTTAGGCCACAGGTGAGCCGACGCTGTTGCAAACAGCAATGGCTAAGCGAAAGCCGATAGCACTTCGGACATGGCAGCTGGACGGCTCCACTCTGACGCCAACGGCATGCCATTTGCAGTGTTATGAAAACCGCCGACGCCCGAACCCCGATCCGCTTGTAACTCTGCGTTTCGCCGCCCCTGCTCATGCTTCTTCTGCACGTGAGTCGCCTCAAGAACTCTTCATTCACGCATCGGTGCTGCGAGACTCCTCGTCACCGCTCAGGGCGCTTGTTTCGTCTGGCTTCCTCGAGTCCACTACCCATGTCGTACACCTTGACCATCAGTCTTTTCAGCCTTTCAAGGTGATAGTTTCATTTCTGCAGTGTGAAGACATTGACATGACGACGGTTCCTGACCATCTCGCAGTCTTTGCCGATCGATGGGGCTTGGATGTTTTGTTCGAAGCATGTTTAGCTTATGCTGAAATCCGCTCGTGGTCTTCAGTAGACGAGTTCATGCTTTTCTCCCTTCCGCTGATGCGGTTTCTTCACGTTCCATACACTTTTAAGTGCGTCTTTGCTTCCAGACTTGCTCTGTGTCTTAGTGACGTGCAAGACTGGATTTCCGGCGACGAAGGTATCCGAAATCAACGTCGTCGTCTGGCTCCCACTCTGAACAATCGTCACTCTAGAGCACAGTACACTTCTCACGAAACGATTTGCAATACGATCGTTGGAACTTCGCCCAATGATATATTATGTGGGCGACCAGCAGTTCTAAGTCACGGTAGCGCGAAATTCTACTGCATTGAACACTTGGTGACGGTGGTTTCTGAGGACTCGCCCAAACCTGCTGAGCGTCCTCCATCATCTCCAAGCTCATCAGCACAAGTCAACCCCCCGGACAATCAGAGTCCTGTCCCAACACAAGCAGAAAATACAGATCGAGCACCACATGCCACAAAATCATTTGCATCGTGTGAACCTGCAGTAGTTGCTAAGAAAGCATCTACATCCAGTGTTAGTGTTGCGAGGAGTTCACAAGCTGTTGCTCGTGCTCAGTGTCAATGTTCATCTTCAGACACCTCAAAGCCTTCCGAGTCGAAGTCGGAGAAGAGACCCACCGAGCAGCCCGTCACTGAAGTCCAGGATGCTATCCAGAAGCAGAGGTTAAAGTCTCTTCCCGCATTCACTTCTAATACTGATCGGAGTACCCGACCACAACAGCTAGACTCCGAAGCCCGGTCGTTCGAAATGGTTTCCATTGCCGGAAAGAAACGAGGGCGAAACAGCGAATCAGCAGAGAAAGAGCAGGCCCTTTGGGACGCAATGAAATCGCAGCATATGCTGTACAAAGCACTAAAGGAACTGGCATGGTATGCGATGCCCGGTTGCGTGCCGTTCATTCTGGATGGAGTGCTCAGAGTAATGGAAGATAAACTATCAGAAAGTGAACAGGTTGCTCTGCTGCGAATCCTTCCATGGGACCGCAGAGATTTTGAACAAGTTCTAAACTCAGACTTCACATCAAAGTGGAGCACTCGTGAATGGCGGATAGTGGCGCGAGCGCAAGCACAATCGGCTCGAATAGCTGGCGGTGGAGATGAGTACTCTGCCGTGTTCTACTGGTGGGGGTTTGCGGATGAGGTCTGTCAGTCATCGGGGGCCCCTTTCGGAAAGCTCAGGCGAGAAACTACTATGCTTGCCGATGGCTTGTATATACACCTGGCTCTACATGCACGCGAGAAGCGCAAACTCGGACATCACCCCCTTTTTTTAACCATGTCGGTCCTTGACGATACATCGAGTGAAGACCTTCGAAATATGCCACTGCTTGTTAGCATTCATTTGAGAGCGATGGATTGCAGCTGTGAAGCTGCGTCGTGTTCCAAGAGCGCTCTTGACTATAATCAGTCCTACGGGTTTCGACACAAAAACGTGAAAGTTAAGTTTCTGCTTGGCACTCCGGTATTCGAAATATTGAGTGAACACGGAGTTGCTCAGTGGGTGAAGCTCCACCAACCTTCATGCGGACTTGCTCTGCGAGTAGTACTCCGCATCTGCAAGGATCAAGTAGATCCAGAAGCGGACATGAACGATGCTCATGATGTCAGACTGCGACGCGCGAGGGGCATTTGTCCATGCGGCTCATGCTATGAAGAGGGGTTGTCCGACGATTCCGGACAAGGGGAAGATATTTACATTATTGCGTCTGATGATAGCGATCATCCTTCAGCGGGGAACGAGGATGACATATCTGGCGACGGCGAACAAAGTGATCAAGATCATGATCTTGATTCTGAAAATAGCGAAGACGACGAGGACGACGAACCTGATGGTGTTTATTACTTGTAATGATTCTGAATGACTATCCGAACAATCCTGAGAATGGTGGCTACCGATATCCAAACAAATCGTGTTCAGAACGACAACTCAGCACTTTCGTTGTACCATTTGTGGAGATGTCTTTCAAAGCTGCGGGGAGATACGCTTATGTTCCCTGCAAGATCTCTGCAATATATGCCCAGCAGTCTCACAAATATCAAACTCTGAACACTTGTCCCAGCATTGCGCGCCACTTTTGGTGGAACAAGGGACAAAAAAGACAACGGTGATTGAACTGCACTGATGCGAGCACATGCCTTGGTGCTTTGGTATCTGTACAATGTGTGTGAAAAAGCCTTTTCTAACAAGTCTAGTGAAACTCAATAGTCTACTATAATAGTATTTTTGATGCGACTCCCAAGCATATTGGCGCTTGGTTTATGCCTGCGATGGCGCACTTCTTTCTTAGTATCCCATTTGTCTCCGGGTCGGAGATTGCACGTAGTTCGAATAGAGAAATCGAAGCCACTGCCCTCTTGTTAGGGTGGTGCGCACTGGACAGAATGCAGAATAGTGGCATACGTGCAGAATGAGCTGACAAGCACGGACGGTGTTCAAACCAAATGGGATGTGTTGTCTTCAATACTAACCTCGTGTGGTGGAAGCGTCCGTAGATTCCGACAGATTCGATCATTTCAATGAATTGCAAGCTGCGACTTGTTCACATATCCCCTTATGTAGAGACGAAGCCGTTCACATTACATCATGGTGCATATTCCAATTCGTGTAGCCTAGCTTCGCATCTACAAATGTTTCGCTACATGCAGAAACGGCGTCTCCACTCAAACCTATTCTACGTTTATACGAAAAAACCATGAACATCTGCACTGTCAAGAGCAGGTTTCTGTTATGAGGAAGGCTGACAGGCATGTTTTACGCAGTGATAAGAATGAGAACGCATTCGTTCAGATGTACGAAACCGTTCTAAATGAATTACGCTGATCGTTCCGCAACTCGCTACCTCTTTCTTGCTTCAACACCTGTCTAAGATTATTTGATGTACGGCTCGAGTCCTTTCGTTTTGTACATTGCAATTATTCCGTCGAGTTGCGGATCAAATATGTCCAAAAACTCTTTCATAGACGTATTCACCTTGGTCAGGTCCTCCCCAGCGGCAAGGTTATTGTAAAAAGACTCGCGGGAGGGTGCAAACCTAAGACCGGTATCAAAGACACCTCTGGTTATTAGATTGTGACAGTACCGCAATGATTCCGAATATGATTTCCGACTGGCGCTAGAAAGCGAAATTGAAGCATCCTGCACGAGATAGCGCAAGAGGCCAATGACGAACTGCATTGTTCGCTTCAACCACAGCAAGCCCACCGCTGCTGTTTCCGCACCTTGACTCGTTTCCTTTAAAATGTGTTTCTTCATTTTTGGGTCGGATAGCTCGCTGTCAATGACGCTTTCGATGGTTTCATATCTAGTTTTCTGGGCACCAACACGCAGCTTCTCAATATTACCCCTCACGTCTTTTTTCACAACGTCGGAAAAGAACGGGTTTGCGAACGCATCGAAAATGCGCAGGAACATAGTCATTGCCTCGACAAACTTGCTCACGTTCATGTTCTTGAAATCGCCATTCGGAGCACTTGCGCCAGCAGATTTGAATGCATCTATAATCTCATGAAAGAACGCAAAATCGCGTTTGGGGACCTCGCCAGCTGTTGGAGACATTTTGAGATAACAAGTTGAAAATGGGTGCTCTCGAAGCAGTGTTTTAGACTTGCAACTTGGCTCTTCTTGTAGCTTAAGAGAATATCTTACTTCAACGACGGTCGGTGTATATCGCAGATTGGTCTCAATGGCTGCACTCGGTCCTGCAACTGCCCCCGTGGAAGATGGTGTCAAGCGGGAGAAGACGAAAAGCGTTTCGAATCGTCTTGTGCCGACATGAACGGTACAAAAAGCCTTGGTGTGCAGCAATGCTGTACAGGTACGGCAGCAGAAGGGGAAGATGCTCCTTGTTCACCGCAAGTAACCTTCCCTTCAATCCCTTTATAGGCTTACAGTGAAGCGGTGACCAGATACTACGTAGTTAATGGCAACCGTTCATTGCTGGACCAACGACGTGTGAGGGCATAGACGAAGGTCACCGTTCGATGTCATAAGACGAGAACACATTCAAGAACGCCTTCAGAACCCGGAATTCAGATGCCTTCAACATTTGAAGTTGCACCAGTCATAGATTTCTCTTGTTCTAGCCTTTACTCTCTTATCTCTCAAGCTTGGTAGCAGTTTCAGTTCTTTGTCACGTGCATCAGTGCGCATTATTCATAATTCCATGTTCGACAGCATAAAGAACGATAACCTTTGTTCAATAGTTGTTGGACAACCAAGTCGAAGGGATTGAGGAAAGGCGGACTCACACTTTTCTTTCATCTCAGGGTATTGCCAGATCTGAAAAACGTCCCGTTCTATGTACCACACTAAAGACTCAAAGAGAACGCATAAACTTGGACTGGTAGGAGGAAAAGGAAACCAGACTTAGGAGTAGTTCGGGCTATAGGGCTCTAAAAGTCATGTGATGTAACAAGCTGGGCTGTCGGGTTTGAGTCCGTACTCGTCCGTGTTCTCCGCATCATGGAGCTTCATTCTATGTGCTACTCAGTGTTTGCATCTAACCTAGATCCGCCTAATTGTATAATGCTTGCGCATGAAAAGAAATGTGCTTCTCGACAAATGTCTGAATGAAGAAGTATGAATGATCGTATCCCTCAGCCATATTAAGATCCACCTTTCGAAATGATAAAGGACATCAAACATGAAAGAAATGAGCATTAGTCAACAATCGAGTTGTGGACCGAGCCCCAACGAGTGGAAAACAGCTAGAGACAACTTACCTTTTGTCCAACTTTTTGGCATGCTTCAGTGAAGTTCTGCGGCATCAGCTGTACCTCAAGGAACTCGTCGGCGCTACCTTGGTCGATTAAAATAGTCTCAAACATGCTACCTTTTGTCAGAACAAGCTCAGTGGGGTCATAGAGTTTCCATTTTTCAACGTCATCACCGAGATATCCTCTGAAGCATTTTTTACCCCATGGGCACAGGACGGGGTTTGAGATTGGGGAAAACGCGGACACGGACTTATACAACCCTGGGTTGCTAAAGGCAAGGGACAAAGCGCCCATACCGCCCATCGAGTGTCCGAAGATAGAACAGTTTGTGACTTGTGCTCTGTCCCCAAGGATCTCCTTTACTACGTTTGGCAGTTCGCTAACAACGTAGTCATGCATTTTGTAATTCTCGTATCCTTCCTGAGTTGCGTTTACATAGAAACCCGCACCTGTGCCAAAATCCCAGCTCTCTGCTTCCCGTGGGGCTCCAGCTCCACGAGGGGAAGTGTCTGGACAGACGATTGCGACCTTATTGATAGAAACGTATTTTGCAGCACCCGCCTTGACGATGAAGTTTTGATCCGTGCAGGTCAAACCAGACAACCAGTAAAGAACCGGCGGGTTTTCACAAGACGGGAGGATGATAGATAAGGTTGCTGTCAGACCCCCAAGGGTTTTTGAAACGTGACTGTAGCGAGTGATGGAGCAGTCGAAAGCCTTCGTACAAGACAGCACTTTGGCCTCAAAAGAAGTCATCTTTGTACAAAGAAAAACAATATTAGACGAAAGGGCCACCGATTCCCTGATGTGTATAAGCAGTGATGAAGATTCGTACCCAGTGTAGATAGACGTGCCAGTTGAATCTGCGATCTTAATCTTGGCTTGGCGATGATCTTTCACGTGCAAGCCTGTTTCTCTTCAGGATAACACGTTTGACAACGAAACAGAAGAAGAAAAGGCTGCCTTTGATACCTATTCCCGAGCCCGGAGCACGATTGCTTTTCACGTGACTGCGGTCGCCCTCATGAATCTCGGGCATGCAGACTTTTTGGAGATCAAAGATTGCAATCCCATGTGGAAAAATCTATAATACATAAATACATATTGAAAAGAGGACGAGCGAATCTACGACAGTCGCCACATCTACAAATCCCGCCCCCTCGAACTCAAGACAACCAGCTGTCTCGGAAAGCTGCCGGAAGAGAGAAGAGCGAGTGATGAATATCTTTGCTCAAGTACTCTTCATGCCCAATTTCTGAGGCTAAGTATTGAAACGAGTAATTTTCTAGTACAGGTACCCGCCCCTAAGCGTGAACAAGGTTGGCTCATCGAGGGGAAATGAATATGTTCATTCCTTAAGCGGTCATAAAACGTTTCTATAACAGGATCGATCGCGGAAGAAGTCGCACTTTTACTACCAAGCCGAGCCGTTGCGTGATTGCTGCCCTTAGTAGGCTGAAGAAGACTGGTTTCCAGACGAAGGCGTGTGAAGCTCTGTGATGGTAGACTTGTCTCGACAAAGCTAGTTATGAACTGCCAGGTATCTGATGTGGATGTTTCTCTGTTGCCAATGACGCGGTCCTTTTACAATCTTATGTTTTGCAGCACTTTTCTTAGCACACTGAGACCAGGCAAGGGACGCAGCATGGCGATGCGCTCCACACGTGATATTTGTACGAAAGCATGTTCCCTGCATCTTTTCTATTCCGATTACTGCAAGTTCCCACTACCGCCAAACCATCGTTTTCCAATGCAAAAGTATGCATTGATAAGAAATCAACTCGAGCAAGATACGTTGCTTTCCTCCGCTACATTCGTGCCTTCCCCGCTAGCAACTCGTGTAGAGCTTGAAGCAGTGCATGATGCATCGTATATAAGCCGTGTGATGAACGGCGGGTTAAGCAAGCATGAAATCCGTGAGGTTGGATTTCCATGGTCGACGGCTGGGGTGCGACGGGCGCTGGCCAGTACTGGCGGGACAGTTGCAGCTATGCGATGTGTACTGAAAGGCGCAAAAGTGGCGGGGCAACTGGCAGGAGGCACACATCATGCGCGGCGAAATGGGGGAGCTGGGTTTTGCGTTTTCAACGATGTTGCCGTAGCAGCTAGCATTGCGCTGAAAGAAGGGAAGAGAGTTGCGGTTTTGGACTTTGATGTGCACCAGGGAGATGGCACTGCAGAGATTTTCAAGGGAGTGGAAGAACTTTATACAGTATCTTTGCACGCTGAGCGGAACTACCCGTTCGAGAAGATTGCTAGTGATATTGACATTGGGTTTGAGGATGGAGTTGGAGATGAGGAGTATTTGAAAGTGGTGGAAGATGTTGTTCCACGCGTGTTGGATGGATTTGATCCGGACGTTGTGATGTTGCAGATGGGAGTGGATGGACTGGAGAGTGATGGGCTGGGAAGACTTTCATTGAGTCGACAGGGGTTATCAAGGAGGAATCGGTATGTGTACGAATCGATTCTGGAACGGGAGATGCAGGCGGTTGTGACGATGGGCGGGGGATACTCACGACCGAGCATATGGCCGAGCGTTGAAGCGCACTGCGACGTGTACACCGACATGGCACGGGCTCTGGAGCAGTTGACGTAGCGTGGTGGCGGTGGTGGTGCGGACGTAGAGCGACCAAGGGATGGTGTGACGGGACGACAACATGAGCTCTAGTAGCTAGCTAGAGATAGGGGAAACGGCGTCAGACAAATGGTAATTGCTTTCGTCGCGGGAGTTGCAAGTGTACACGCGCGATGCGTGTACTGTACTGTTTGCAGCGCTACTGTCTATCTATTTAGTGCATCGCGCGAGCGGGGATGTGGTGTGATTGAGATATTTATGTGGCTTGCGCGTCGTGGGGTGACGTACAACTTACTCTTGAATGGTGTTGAACAGCAGTGCCATTTTCAGGCGCTTTGCCTCCGCCGCCAGTGACGATGCGCGCACGCTCCCAACAAGCGATAAGCGGGCAGGGCCACTTTGTGCACTCTTGTTTTGACATTTCTTCACTCAGCGAATTGGGAATGAGCTTGTATCTGGCTCAGCGCCGTGGGTTTGTGTGGAGGATGCAAACTTCGTTTCGTGCGGAGTTGCACTGCGCAAAGAACGGCGCTGAAAATATGGTTTGGTGCATTTCTCTCCGCCATGCTTCGCCATCATTGCGGGAAACAGCTTCCCGTTGGTAGTAAGCGGAATGCATCGCAAGTACGATCGAATGAGCAGTTTGAAACGATTGGCTGAGTGTTGTTCTAGGATATGGACTACAAGGGTACAGTAACCGTTGCACTTGATCCGCTTCCTCCACCAAGCGGTGCAGGCGGGCAACAAGGGCGGACGTCAGCGCAATACGCGGCTGTGGGGAGAAGCCAGTATGTACGGCTACGGAGCGAGCGCACATAAGTTACCAAGGATACATATCGTCCTGTATCTACCGTGGCTCCAAGGGCGCCGAGCACAAGGCGGCCGAGCCGGTTGCACGCTCCACAACACACAAAGCGAGCAGCGGCGTTTACTACACGCATGGACACAAGTCCAGCCTGGCACCACAGGCGACACAGTGTGCGCGCCCATTCGCGGAGGCGGCGCGCAGAACGGCCGGCCATCACACACGTGCCACACTGCGGCCGTCGTACGCTGGCGGAGTGCGTGGCACAAAATGAACTCAGATTTTACATGCGCGCGTCGCGTTTCAGGGCGGTGTGGCGCATTTGCTGCACGCCACTCTGAAACAAGACGCCCTGTTTGACGTACGACGCGTCAGCCAATGGCGTGTCGCCCCGATGCGGCTCGCCGTTCTATTCGTAACGATTATCTTCCGTGCTTTGCTCGCACTTCCGCCGCACCTCTTTTCCGCACATTGCCACCCCCTCCGCCCCTGCCGCCCGCCCCGGCCCTCACCCCCTTGCCCTTCTGTCCCGCTTCTTCACCTCTTATCCCTCACATCCTTCCTCTTATTCCCATTCGCATTTCAGCATCCATATTCCCCACCCATCGCACCTTCCAACCTACTGCCCTCAACCAACTCATTATCACCCTTTCGTCCCCCCCCCCCCCACCACCCCGTCTACGTTGCGTCCCGCCCCCCGGGGGGTTCAGATACTCTTTCTGTTCTCACCCGAACCCCAATCCCTCATCTGAACCACCATGCGTCGCAAACCCTCCAACACTGCGTCTGCGTCTGAAGCAAAGTCCTCCTCCTTTGTGCTCTTGCGTCTGCTTTTTCGAACCGCCAATTTGTGGGAGCTACTCCTTATCCTCGTGTCAGCCGTCTTCGCAGCCATCAATGGCGTCGGTTTTCCCCTCCTTCCCGTGCTTTTCGCCCGCACAGTCGCCGACTTTTCCACTCTCTACAACCCGGCCCTGCAGGGAGAGGGCGCGTCCAACATCATCATGTCCGATAATCTTGACGTCGAAGCCGTCACTTCTCGTATACAAAGGATGTCTTTGTGGGCGCTTCTTTTTGGTTTGGCGGCTGCCATTTCCACCTACTTCATGTCTTTCATTCAAATCAAGGTGGCAAGTGCCATTGCGGGCCGAATTCGAGCAAAGTACTTTTCCGCCCTTATGAGTCAGGATGCCGCCTGGCATAACCGCTTTACCGTTGGTGACCTTAGCGCCAGAGTTACCAACATTGAAGCTATCGAGTTTTTCGTCGCCCGAACTTCCGTTTTTTTCGTGCGTGACCTCTTTGCCATTGTCGTTGGCTTTGTCTTCGCGTTCACCAATTCATGGCGCATGTCTCTTATCATTATCGGTTTCATGCCCGTTATCGCTCTTGTAGGAGCTGCCGTTGCATTCCTGTCCAGTCGTGAAGCAAAAGCGGTCAACGACGCTTCCGGTCGTGCCACAGGCACAGTTCACGAAGCCATTTCTCTTATCCGTTCTGTACTTGCCTATGGAGGTCAACCCACCGAGCATGCACGCTACCGACACGAGCTTGACGACTTGTACCGACGTGAGGTTCGTCGTTCCGGCGCCACTGCTTTCGGCACCGGTTTTCTCATGTTGATTCTCATGGGCTGCTTTGCGGCTGGTTTCCTGGTTGGAAGCAAGTTCGTCATTGATGGCCTAATCTCTCTGGCCGCTGCCGTCGCCGCAACTGCTGTTGTTCCGGCAGTTTTTGCCGCATTTCGTGTCGCAAACGACCAGAAAGCTCTGGCGGCCGCTTCCGCCGCTGCCCAGGCACTGTACGAAGTTGTTAACCGCCAACCTACAATAGACCCCCTCAGCGAATCTGGTGTCATACTTGAGCACTTTCAAGGCGGCATTACTTTTGAAAAAGTTCACTTCAAGTATGAAACCACTCCCAATCCAGATGTCAATCCAGAAGAGTCCGAGGCTAAGGAACCTGTTCGGGAGCCGGTTGCGTTGTCCGGCCTCGACTTGGAAATGCGTCCTGGTTCTTCTCATGCTCTTTGTGGCCCGTCAGGAAGTGGAAAGAGTACGGTAGTTAACCTCATCGAACGATTCTATGACGTTACGGACGGTAGGATTTTGTTAGATGGTAAGGTTGATATTCGTGATGTCAATGTCAGGTGGTTGAGGTCCCAAATTGGACACGTTGGCCAGACTCCTACCCTTCTTCAGGGAACGGTACGTGAGAACATTGAGAACGGCGTCCCCAACGAATTCGTCCTCGATCCTGAGACCGGAGAACCTACATTGAAGAGAAGATTTGTCGCACTGCAAGAAGTTATCGCGGCGGCAAAAGCTGCCCATGCGCACGACTTCATTGAAAGTCTTCCGGATGGTTATGAAACCCAAGTGGGCGAGGGTGGCGCGATGCTTAGCGGAGGTCAGAAACAGCGCATTTGCATCGCTCGAGCGCTTATTCGCAACCCGAAGGTTCTTCTGCTGGACGAAAGTACGGCCAGTCTTGATAACAAGAGCGAGGCTATTGTGCAGCGAGCTCTTGATGCAGCTTCCAAGAATCGTACCACTCTCACGATTGCTCACCGTCTCAGCAGCCTTCGAAACTGTGAACGCATCAACGTACTGACTGCTGGAAAAATAATCGAGAGTGGAACACATGACGGTCTCATGGGCGTGGAAAATGGCCACTACCGAAAAATGGTTGAGCTTCAGGAAGAAAAGTCTCTTTCTTCAAGAGAGGATTTCTCAGAAGACCTGGCCCCTGGCATAGGAGAGAGCGATACAACAGACCCAAGCGCAAGTCGCGACATGCATGATGACTTCGGAGACCCTCTCGCATCGAAGGTCACTGGTACTTCGCCTGAATCTCCTGCCCATAAGGTATCGCAGACACGACTAATGAAGCGCATATTTGGAATGCAGAAGCCTGAGACTTACGTAATCGCCCTCGGTGTGGTCGGAAGTGCCATGATTGGTGTAGCGTGGCCTCTCGCTGCAGCCTGCATTGCTGAGCTCTTGCAGATTGGAGTTGATGCCAACCGTCGATCAGAACTCTTGAAGTGGTCATTACTGCTTCTTGGCTGTGGAATAGGTGCCTTTGTTGGTATTATGATTCAGAATATCTTTTTGACAATGAGCGGGGAAAGACTCACCCGCCGCGCTCGTATCCGCGCTTTCACATCAATTCTGGGTCAGGATATGACGTTCTTTGACAAGAAAGAGAATAATGCAGGCGCTTTGGCCGTCAAGCTGAATACCCAAGTACCTTTGCTCAGGCAACTGAGTAGCGACGCAACTGGATGTGCTGCTCTTGGGTTTTCATCCGTGATTACTGGACTGACAATAGCGCTATACTATTGTCCACTCGTCAGTTTGGCGACAGCGTTGTTTGTTCCTGGCCTTTTGCTCAGCGGCGTAAGTTATTCCATCAAGCCTTTCACGTACTCTAAGTTCTTACTTTGCGTATTATCGAAACCATAATGATTACTATCGGCAGAACTAACTAACTGTACCATTTTTGAATATGCCTTCGAATTAATATCTTCAGTACTCCGTGTTCAAAGTTGGCGTTGACTACACTAAGGCAAACGTGATAGAATCGGTCAGAGTTGCTGCGGAGGCTGTCTATGCGATTCAAACTGTTTCTTCGTTCGGATTAGAACATGACTACATCAGCCGATATGGGAACTTGGTCCTCCGTCAGAAGGAGGAAAAATCGTTCTCGAAGAGCATCTTTCCGTCTATCGTAATGGCCTATATCGCTGCATCTCCCTACTTTCTTTTTGGGGCGTCATTGTAAGTAATAACCTGTTGCTTAAGTGCTTCGAGTATCAAAGCCTGTCTTGCGTATGCTAACAAGAGATTCTTCGTCCGTTTACTATCTTTTGACACGACGTTTGGCTTGCGACGCATGCAGCTGGGTTGGAAGTATTGTTCTTCGCAACGAAAAGTGTACCCTGTTGGGCATGAACAAGGCCATACTGTGTTTGTTTTTTGGTTCAGTACTTGTCGGTGATGTAACGCATGTTGTACCTAAGCCAAAACGCGCCAAGCTTGCCGCTGCAGAGTATTTCAAACTCATTGACTCATACTCACGAGACCCGGACAAGATGAAGCTTCATAGAAGAAAGACGTCCATTAACGTGAATGGAAGTATCGAGGCTAGAAATGTGCGGTTTTCCTATCCCAATCGCCCTGACGTGCCAGTGCTGCAGGGCCTCAACGTGAGCGTGGAGCCTGGGAAAACACTAGCACTAGTCGGTGAATCAGGATCAGGCAAGTCGACAATCATCAGTCTCATAGAACGGTTTTATGATTCCAGAAAGGGCTCTATCCTTGTTGATGATATGGATGTCTGTGATATTGAACTATCGGAACTCAGAAGCAAAATTGGTCTTGTGCATCAAAATCCAGAATTGTTCAATCGAACGGTCAGAGAGAATATCGCTTATGGCCTATCTCATGAGGACGGTACTTTTATTCCTCAAGAACAAATAGAAGAGGCTGCACGAATTGCGCAGATTCACGATTTCATTTGCACTCTGCCTCAGGGATATGATACAATCGTTGGTGTTCGAGGGGAGAAGCTGTCAGGCGGTCAGAGACAACGAGTCGCAATAGCACGGGCCGTCGTTCGCCAGCCGCCTATTTTGTTACTCGACGAAGCGACCAGTGCCCTTGATGTGCAGTCAGAAAAGCAGGTACAGGAAGGTCTCGATGCTGCAGCTTATGGGCGAACAACGATTATTGTGGCCCATCGCCTAGTTACGATACGTAATGCTGACTGCATTGCAGTCCTGCGGAAAGGTCTGATTGTAGAGGAAGGCACTCATGAGGAACTAATACGAAAGCGAGGCGTGTACGCAGAGTTACATAAGTCGCAACGGAACGAATACGAAACGTAAGTTTGGCATGACGGGCCGGGTTACTTTGGACCAAACCCGTCTCTGGATTTGACGTAAGCGAAGTTCTTTGTGAGAACAAGTCAGACCTCGAAGTTCACTGTCCTTGAAGCTTTTGCCAGGCTTGCATGTAATGTGTAATGTACAACAAAGTCATATTCTCGTCGGAACAATAGGATATCAGAGTTTTTGAGAGGTCCGTCTCCGAAGGTTCATAGATATGAAGCATCTTTGCAACGCGGTCCAGGCGCTGGGCTAGAGGCATCGAGTCTACATTTTTTGTGGGCGGTGCGGTGTGTATCATCCTGCGAAGTGCTCCGCGGGCTAGTTGATGGTGCCGTATTGGCTTAATAATTGTATGTGAACACTCAATTCGGACACTGTTTTCGTGTGTACAGAGCGAACAAACAATACCAGACGTGCACATAGTAGTAAACTGCTCTTTGTGGAACATAATCATAGATGTTTTCGAAGTGTTGACGCTGTTGGACTTTAATGTAGAGCGCAATATGTGTGACATGTCCTCGTTTGAATGAGTGTTGCGGCGCTGAACTTCGGTGGAGGCATTCCTTAAGACTTGCGTTGGCCAGCACAAAATACGGGATGTGTAACCCCCACCACAGTTTCCCAGCAAGACATCAGATGAGGTTGGTATCCGAGCCGGGAGACAGTGTCGATCGAACCAAATAGCTCTTTCTGAACCAAATAGCTCTCTCTGTTGTTGTTCTTGGTCTTTGTCATGTTCTCTGGGTGTTTTGCCGTATGAGGCGGCGAACAAAAAGGGACGCAAATCTGGCTGGTTTCGCAGGTACGTAAGTGCAAATGTAAAGCGCAGGCAACTGACAGATTCACGATATTTGCAGACGATGTTATGACCAACGGGAATGGTTCACATAAACAAGGACAAAGAACAGTGTGTTAGGGGATTAATTGTCGATGGTAGCCGAAGGGTGCGAGCACTCGACTGAAAAGGTTGAGAGAAGCGATTGGACGCTTTGATAGCCCTTCTGGGTGTCATTCATAGGGCATGGCCGGCGTGAATGTATTCTTTGACTGCACGAGGGCAGTGTTTCCTCTGAAGGCGGAATGCAATCGACCCACAACAAGGGCAACAGGCGTCTTCCCGCGTGGAAGGGGACATGCGTGTTCAGGGTGATCGGGTTGTAGCCACAGGAAGCCGTTCGGAACGATAGAGTAATGTGGGTCGTCGCGAACGTGGTCGCCGGGAAGGGCGACGAGGCGCCGAAGCGTGAGATGGCCATCGGGTGCCATGACAGCCAGAATCTCGCCGCGACGAAAGTTGCTTATCTTCGCGCCTCGGGCAATGATGCACGGCGTGTTGCGCGGGACGGCTGGTTCCATGTCGCTCGTGCGTTCGACGTAGATGGTGCCGATCTTGTCGTGGAAGACAATTGCCAGCGGTACGTAAGAAAGGAGAGAAACCAAACGTGAGATCTTGGAAGCGGTCATTGTGGGGAGGTGCGATGGAAAAGTTTGGCAGGAGGGTGAGGAAGGAGGTGAACGCTAGAGCCTGTGACTGTGCACGTGCAGTTGTGTGCTTTGGAGTTAGGGTTGCAACCGGATCCTTGTATCTACCAGCAAGAGGGCCATCTACTCCTCATTCTACATACTATCTACTAGCTAGAGAGGGAGTTTACGCAGTTGCAACTTCGACTGTAGGCTACGGAGGTGAGACTGCTCTGCGTTAGATCAAAAGGACTGTACACGTATGTTACGACGGTTAATTACACGGCAATTGCGATCACATGAGGCAGATTTTTGAGGTGGCGCGTGCCAACAAGGTGGTATCCTTGCCGCAACAGTCACCCAGCGCCGTTTTCAATTGGCCGCCCTCGTCGGCTGGGCACCGTACTTGCCGCCACCAGGAACGGCACATGCACCACACAGCTAAACGTTCAGCTTCACTTGTAAAGCTCGACGGCCACCCTCCCCCAGATCGACGTCTCTTTCCGCCACCTCCAACCTTCTTCACTGTTTGACGTCCCTCGCCCCCCCCCCCCCCCGACATGGAGGCCGCCCTCAGCTGGCTCTTCCCGGCTGGCCACCGCGTCCCGTCCGGCAGAGCGCCATCCTTCACTCAGCCCTTGTTGCCGCCGTCGGTGGCAACGCGTCCGCAGCCCCCACCAGGCGTGCTGGCGTGCCCTTTACCGCAGGCACGCTCGCATGCGCGGCACGCTACCGTTGGCTGGCGCGTCGACGACTGGGCTGATCATAATGCCTACTACGTACTCAATTCTCGCGGCCAGCGTATCTTCGTTCAGACATGGCGCCCGCACCGTCCGCGTCGCGCCTTCTGGCAACGTCTTCTACCCCGTCGCAAAGAGCGTGGCATCATTTACATCATCCACGGACTGAACGATCATTCCAACAAGTACACGCGCGTCGCAAAGGCCTGGGTTGACGCTGGCTACGTCGTCATTGCACATGACTTTCACGGTCATGGTCGTTCCGACGGGTACAGGGCATATACGTCCTCAATGCAGAACTACGTGGATGATGCTCGACACACAATAGAGCACGCCAAACAACGACTGCCGAGACGATTGAACGGCCTGCCCAGCTTCATTCTGGCGCATTCATTGGGGGGCGCTGTGGCGATTCACTTGGCACGAGATGCGCCTCACAGTACTTTCAGGGGTGTTATGCTCACCGCACCGGCAGTACGAGTGTACCCTAAACCGATTTTGAAGTTGTTCGCGCCCTTGTTGGCTACTCTGGCGCCGCTGTTACCCGTGCAGAGACTCAAGTTTGACCGTGAGAGAAGGCGAGCTCGGAAAGCGGGAGAGGATTGTTATAATGTGAGGGATGACCCGCTGGTCGTGCGCAGCCCGGTGCGCGCGCGCGTCGGGTATGAAGTGTTGAAGAGTTGTGAGAAGATCATGAGTGAGGCTGAACGATTCCGCGTGCCCGTGTTTGTGGCACATTCTAGAGAAGATCGCGTCACCAATGCGAAGGGTACGATTGACTTCCATGATCGCATTGGCAGTGGGGACAAGACGGTTCGCCTCTACGACGGAAGTGTGCATGACTTGCTGGCGGAGAAGCGCGACATGGTTATGGATGACATGGTACAGTGGGCGTCAAGCCGACTTTAGTTACTAGCGATGTGTTTTATTCAATCCGTATAGCAGCGTATTCTTGTATGGCCTCCGTCACCTCCGATATATTTCTGTTCATTCGTAAACACGAAGATCGTTGCGCAGTACAACAACGACATGTACCGAAGGTTCTCGCACAAGAGCGAAAACTTTGCGCCCAATTTAGACTATCTTGTCTGCTCTTCGTAGATCGGCGTCTGCGTTGGGCAGATCGTATTGGATGGCGAACAGCGATGAATCTGAAGATTCGTCTTCTGTAATTTTATCGCTCCAGCGCTGCTGTCCAACGTTCCCGCGTTACCGAACACGAGATTCTAATCGGATCAAAGATCTAATAAAACTTGTACACGTACTTCGGACGCCGACAGCACACCGCAGACCGTCTTCTGCGTGTTATATGATCCTGCGAGCACCATTCCCCATCGTCGTCGCCGAGCGGATGCCCCATCTGTGAAATATCTCATCAGGTTGGAGGAACCTTGTCTGGTGACAACCTTGATCACTGTCCCTTTTCGCAGAAGCGCACGACCCATCTAACCCGCTATGTCTGACGAAGTTCCCGTTGACGCCGTCCCCGAAGATGTCGGAGAAATGGACATCCTCAAGGCCCTGCAAGAGGTGCTCAAAAAGTCTCTCGTGCACGACGGATTGGTCCGTGGTCTGAACGAAGTCGTAAAGGCTCTGGATCGCGGTCAGGCACAACTGTGCATCCTCGCTTCCGACTGTGACGAGCCGCGATACACGCGTTTGATCGAGGCACTTTGTGCTGCGCATGAAGTGGCGCTCGTGCGCGTGCCGGATAAGAAGCAACTTGGTGAATGGGCTGGTCTTTGCAAGATCGACGAGGAGGGTAATGCCACTAAGGTGGTCGGTGCCACCAGCTGTGTCATTAAGGAATTCGGTGAGAGCTCACCGGGCTACGAGTTCTTGCTCGAATACCTTAAGGAGAATAAGGAGGATGGAGACGAGTAATTGTACAGTCTCAAGCTGCCGCAAATATCGATTGCATTGTCTTTTTTCTCTGCAGTGAGGGAAGGTCACTTCGGTACCTATTACGCTACGGTCTTTACATACTCTTAAGGGCGTCCTGATGAGTGTGAGAACAATTGCAAAGGCTGCAATCCATGATTAGCTGGGATAGTCAATGGACCTAAGTAAAAAACGTCGTACCAAGCGTAGCATGTGCGACGCATGATGCTTTCGTCGACAAGACTACTCTTCTACAATACCCGTGTAACTCGCCCATGCTATGTGCGATTCAGACATCTTGATTCGAATAGCACCAACAAACTTTCCCTTAAACCGATCCGCCACGCGATCAAATACTTGTCTGCACATGAACTCTGTGGTCGTGTTCTGTCCCTGAAACTCCTCCAGTTCATCGAGGTTCTTGTAGTTGAATTCTGATAGAACCTCTTTCAAAACTGTGCTTGCTTCGCCAATGTCCACTACCCAGTTCAGGTGGCTCTCCAATTTGTCTGTAATAAACTCGCAGTCCACCACGTAGGTTGCACCATGCATCTGACATTCACAGCCGATACGATCACCGTTTTCCCGGTTGCTTGTTAGAACTTTATGTTATCTGATCTAGTCCTTTCTATTTGGAGCCGTTGTTTTCCGGACTCGAGTGATTGCATACCTTTTGTGCTGGGCCGAACTCATTTCCAGTGAACGAATGGGCTATCATGATGGAATCTCTTACACACAGCGAATATCCCATAGTAGATTCAGTAATGCTGGGAATCTCAAGGATCACTTCTCCGTGCAAGAGTTGGATTTAAGCTCAACAGCTCACCCAGGTGCTTAGGGTGGTAGAAGAACGTCTCAGAAACCCTCGATGCAGACTATCTGAGTAAATACTAACAGTTAGACAAGTTCGAAGGATTGCGGGTAGCGATCGCTAATCCTTAACCTTAGGCCCTGTCTACATATGGACATGGACATATTTTTAATTCTTTTCCCGGTGCAGTGCCAAAAACCCATGTCCATATCCATATGCAGACAGGGCCTTAACAACTATTATGTCTCTGCTGAGGCCCGTTCTAGTAAAGCGTTCATTCGACGTTAGGATCTGAACAGTCTAGATATCGAGGTGACAGCTGATCACAATCGCTCTTGAGGTTTTGGAGATGTTAAGTTGCGACGGGCAGAAGAACGCACGTATTAAACCAAAACAAAGTACGAACCATGGCAGCATGGGAGTGCAAATATGCTTTTCAATATCTGATGGAAAAGATTTTGGAGGCCTTCCCAGATTACGCCGAAATCGAGCCAGAAACAACATATATTGTTACAATTGATTTCCTGAATTCCACTGCCGAGCAAATTTATGCAAAGGTTCAAGGCTCCCTACTCGGGTTGACAACTATCTATCCATGGCACGAAATGTAGAACGCTAGCTGACCTCTGATGTAAACCCTTGTAACATCCTAGAAACACAGACGTGTTCCAGTTCTATACTTGGGCGTGTGCCGTTCACCTTTGGTAGGAGAATTTCACGTGTTTCATGCAAGGCCGAATCCTACTCCCAGCCAAGGGCATCGTCACAGACCACTGACCAGCTTTAGTTTGCAGAGAACGACACAAGGCCAACGGAGACGATCATTTATTCGTGCGCGAAGAGCGTTAACTTGCCTCGGGCATCCACTCCACTGCACCTCGGATAACTTTCTCAGGGCTCCTTCACAGCCATATCAAGACTGCAAGCGAGTCCTCTTTGCTGGGTCTTGTTCAACTACAACGGAGAACGCACTTGTAACATCCGTAATCGAACTAATACGCGTCTATCGTATTTTTGTCACAAGTCGTGAACTTCGTGAATCTTTGGGTCTTTCTCTAACCTTCTTGCAATCCTTGCCATTGCATTTGATACCACTGATTGGGTCAGACCGCCCGTTGTCCAGTCGAACTATCTTTTGAAGGTATGTGTGAGAATACGTCTGCAGACCCATTCACAGAAACCCGTTCCCACGGTGAGCATCAAAGAGGATCAAATTCCAATCAGCAACCTAGATCTGGTAGAGCAACCAACGTGGCGCATGCGACCAACGCGTACCCGACAAACCAAAATGGTACGACGAATACGGATTTCTTGAATCAAAACATCACCAACCCAATGAACTCAACTCCCTACCAGATGTATAACGGTTCCTACCCTAGCTCTTACTTTTCGCCTTACAACGCAAACTACGGGAGTTCTTATATGGGTGGGTTTGGGGCTGGCTTTGGCAGCTACGGTGCTGGGTACGCTGGAAATCCAGCCTTCGGCTTCAACGCGCGCCAGCAATTCTCTGCAGGCCAAGTGCTCAATGATGCACGACAGACCTCTGAGATGGTGATGTCAGGCATGCATGACGCTATGGCACGTTTCGCGAGAGTGTCTTCAATGATAGAAGATATACTACGCAATCTTCACATGCTATTTGACGCGTTGTTCGGTTTGGGTTACAGTTTAAGCGCGTTCAGGCACGAGGCGAAGATGTGGCTCTCCGTTAAGACCGGGCCGTTGGCTGTAGTGGCTAAAATAGTACGAAGAGCGAGCAATGTATGGAGGTTGTTGTGTTTGTTTTTCATGTCACCGTTGGCGGGACGATTCTCCCCTGTTGCCTTGGTGCTCCGAATACTTGGTTTGGTACCGGAGGATGACCCCTTCGAGATGGCTCTCGGGCAGTTCCGCAAAAGAAGGGACGAGGCAGCCAGATCTACAGACCAAACTGCAGGAGATTCCTCGAGCTTGTAATATCCGATATGAATCATTTGTAAGGTTTCCGACACGACGAGGGCAATCACGCGCAGACTCAAGCAGCTCAAGTAACATTCGTATATATTTGCTAGTTTCTTCGAGATGCTTTCGACCACTCATTTGACCGTTTCTGTCGTTGTCGGGGGGGTGAGCTTGTGCCACTACTAGGTGCAGAAGCAGAGCCTTTCCGACTTCCACATGATGCAGACGGTGAGCTCTGATACGTCGCAGACGACTCTGTCGGATTACCAGTTAACGCTTCAAGCTGCTTCTGCAGCTCCCTTGCTCTCTTCTCTGCGGCATCTGCCCGATTCTCTGCGGCATCTACCCGATTCTCTGCGCGATCTGCTCGATTCCCGGCTTGATTTAATTTCGTTCGCAGCACACGAGTTTTGGCACGTTGTTTTGCTTTGTTTTGGCGTACATTGTGGTCCGGACTTGGGGGATGCATCAACTGCTTTGAAGTGATCTTACGTGCATCACGATCGTTGATGGGGTCATTTGATATTGGTGTAGTTTCGGTTACAACTTGTCCGTTTTCTTTCTTCTGTATTCTCTAACATGCATTCCTTCCCTTCCCTCTTTTGTCGCGGTGTAAAGTGTGAACGCGACCTACGCCAGAGTCTAGGTACATTTTCGGTTTAGTGTTCAAATCTTTTGTGGGATTGCAACTTGTACTTTCTAGAGTAGGATCCGGAGGCTAACCCTTCGGAAACATGATATCCTGTGATTCTTGTGGAACGGTTCTCCTCTGCTTGTCATTAGGTAGCTTTCCAATAGCCATATCCGGGCGCAGAACGATTGGTTTCCTTGAGCCCTTGTTGCTGTTCCCGGTGCTGTCTGACGAGATTTCAACGCTCGGATTCAACATCGCAACACGCTTGTCTTTTTCTGGCTTCTCATTGTTGAACTTCATGGCCCAGAATGCTGCACCACGATCTTGTTCTTGGTCTGCCATCTCTTTCATCACCAAAATACCTTCGATGAGATCATACACTCCGTCTTCCGCCGCAATGTTGAAGTAATCTTCAAGGGAGCAGGGACGAAGATGCAACGACGAAGACCCGAAATCCTCCATTCAAGAGCGATTAGTGGTGGCGAAGTGTACCCAAGTTCACAAGCATACGCCTCTCGACGCGTTGCAGATGGTAAAGTGCCATGCGTACGGCGCTGTTCGTGCGCTGGTGTGGTCTCTGTGAATGTGTGGCTGTAAGCCTTACTTTCACATGAGCTCCGGCACGGGTGGAACCTAACCCCGTTCCCATTGAGACGAAGTGGGTGGCCGGCAGAAAGCACAGACTGCGCCGCCGGCCGCCTCTTCATACTACGCCGCCGGCCGCCTCTTCATACTATGAAGAAGCGGCCGGCGGCGCAGTCTGTGCTATGAAGTTCATACACTCTACAGAGGTTTAACGCCGTAGAAGTTGTCTTATCAGATTTCGTAGCCACGACTTACACGAACGCTGCGAGATTTTGCAGAACAAAACCTTGTATTTGCACCTTACGCAAAATAGCTTATACAGTAGCATGGTGCGCAAACTCCTCTGCACTATGTCCGAGTCTCAAAAGCTGTAAAGCAACGCCCTTCTGAGTACTTAACGAATAATGCTCATCATATGCTGTTGATCCCCCTTGGGTTAGTGCTGCTCACTATATGAGTTTTCCCTAGGAAGGGGTGTGTCAGGACGGCCCCTGAAAGGGGATGGCACCCCGATGGGTTGGCTAAGACTAGCTCTGAATGGGTGTAACGCGTGGTACGCGTGGGAATTTTTGGCTCCTATTTCGGAATTTTATTACTTAGTTCGTTTTTACTTTGGCCCTAACACTGAGATCTCCACATGTATGGCCCTTAGAAGGTGTGCACTAAGTTATTTATTTATTTTAGGTAATTTTAGTGAACCCTACTTAAGGGCGAGTGACCTCGCGATTGCGAGTCCAAGGTAAACTCAACCAAGTGTGGCTCTAACTACAAATGCCCTCGTCGGGTTACAACTCCTTGCGGAGAGTATCCACGAGTGGATTCCATTTATTTATCCCCTTGGGAACGCTCAAATTATCTGTATCACACCTCCCGTGGAGCTTCTAACCATATTGGTATTATTGTTTTTGTATCCTTTCGAGAACAGATTTCCGACCCTGTATAGGGCTATTTCTTCTTTCTTTCCCCTGTTTTCTTCGGGTCTGTTGCCTGCGTGTGCACGACCCTCGTCCCCTTTTTCTGGTTATTGTTTCCGCTTTCTGACTCTTTACAGTGGACACACCGAATCCGGTACCGAACCCCAATCCCGGACCAAAACCTCTGTAGGTTATTTCTGAATCCCCCTGGGAGTTGCGCCCCAACATTGGGTGGAACAGATGGCTCTGCTAGACTGTCTACCTCTCGTGAGGGCAAGGCTTCGAACACCTTGAGGTGCACTTCCCGCCACCGGGTTTTGCTCTACAAAACCATTGGTTTAAAGGGTTACCTATCCTACACCACAACTTAGCTTCTTTCCCAGTCTTAACCCCGTACCACGAAATGCATAATGCTTCAACTAGTTTACTTCCTACGTAATTTTCGTAGCCGTGTCTTTTTACTACACGACTGATACCCACGTCGTCACACAAATCTGATTCCTAACAAATGTCTCACAAAAGCATTAACTTCTTGGTACTCAAACAGACGGCATGTATTCTGGTGGTTCTTCTAGTACGAAAAGTTTCAGAACCGTAGCAGCCAAGTTGGCAATACCAGGAAACTTTCATTTTTTGTCCTCTCCTCACTTCAGTGAAGTTTCAATCACATAATTTTCAATTTCATTTCCAATAATCATGCACGCAATGCGTTGCTTAGTTTGAGACACCTTGGCTTCCCACCTCTCAGGTTGGTTACCAGCCTCTGGCTTTCTGTCGTTTCCGACTTCAGCCATCATATCACAGTTGCTGTGATCTGCAGTACCTATGACCACCCATCTCGCTTAATGATGGCTATAACAACGCGAGAAAAGCACAGAAGAAGGCATTCCATGGCCAGACAGGAGGCATCCATATGAGCAGTACGTCCAATTGTATCATTGTTTGCATAACTAACAACCACCAAGTCAGGCTTGGAATTGTCAATTTCGTCAAAACTACTATCGGATATTTGACTTACTTTCATCCATGGGCTAGTTTGTTATTGTTGCCTGTAAGACAGGATACAATACGGTTTTTGCATGTGTTTTTAAAACTTAGCGGCACAGGTACCGTTATAGAAGTAGGTAAAGTAGCCGTACTTCTGTGTTTTCGACATCAAGAAGCACTTCATACTAAATTTTAAGACATAATCGTCAACATTTCTCACTCGATTTGTAGATGAGAGTCCAATAATCACTTCGGAATACCTGCATTACTGTCTTACTGCATCATACCGGCATAGCGAATTTCCAGGACGCGCTTTCGGTCCAGGCCATGTACTTCGCCCTCCACAGCCTCATAAACCGTTTAGATCTCAATTGCACGATCAACTCTGAAGTTGCAGAACAGCACAGAGTCGCCATCACTGATAGGCTCGACAAGTTTAACATAGTCGTCCACAATTACAAACGGAGGCATGTTCTGATCCATCATATCTTTGTCCTTACAAAATGGTCAACAGCATCAATACAGGACTTGAAAGTGGCAAGTGATGTATGACCGCGACAATGTGCTCTCTAGCCATTTTCGACCATGCCCCAGTCGGCTTCGTAGCGATCTCAAAACCTCTTAATCTCAACCCCCCCCCCCCCCCCCCCCCCCCCCCCCCCCGTACAATAATGATTTTCACATGTATGATGGAAGGTTTTGTTGATTGACGGCAGGCATTGCGCCAAAAAAAATTGCTTGCACGCTCCCCTCAGCCCATGCAATTATCACGCCTCCCCGCCAATTAAAAAATTCAGCAGCAGCAAAGCTCGAGGTTTATTGGCTGCTTCGCTGCTGCTGCATGTTGACTTCCTGCGTGCTGCTCAGTGGTTAGCACTACTGTAATGACTGAAGTGCCATCAACTCATCAGTAACTGGTGCGCACGACAAATGGCTGCCATTTTTGCACTTTGCGTGTGGTGCAATGCCCCAAAGGGGAAAAACACCGAAAGACGTTCGGGATCTTCCTCTCACGAGGTGAACCCAGTTGGGTAGAGCCCTCCCAGAGGTGTCACGGCGAAGCCGGTTTGTAAGACCAGGGACACCTGTCGCGACTCGCGCAGGGAGGTGAAGGCGAAGAATCGGTATCCGCGTGAGCGGGGTGTGATCCTCAGTAGAGGTATGTTTCCACGTAAGTGGGGGTGTGTGAGCGGATACGCACACGAGGGCCGCGGATAGCGGGAAGTGCTACCCTAAAAAGGGGGAAAAGGAAGGGCGAAGAGGAGGAAGAGAGGACGATGTGAGTCGCGAGAGCGACGGGGACGAACGGCGATGCCGGTAACAATATCCCTATACAGGGCGAAACACCAATGCAATTGGAACAATTATACTCCCAGTGATGGGTCCCTTTAGATGTGCAAGGGGGTTAGATGTCCCGTGGTTTACGGCGTTTCCCTCCAAGGAGGAGTAGAGTACGCGCGCAAGCGGCAACAACTAGAGCCAATTCCCCAGGTTGGGGTCCCTTGTTGGGGAAGGTTTACTGGTGCGACGGCAGTGCGCCGTCGCACTAAGTACTAGCTTCCCAGAAATGGGTGTGAAAATAATAAATAATATTAACTAAAATACTCCACATTTCGTGGCAACATCCACTACTGTGGCCAACCGCCAAGTGACCCAAAACTGTGTCCCACGTGTCCATATCCACCATAGTGGGGCGTAGTTCATATACACACTACACAACCGATAATATCGGGAAAGCGTTCAAGTACCCAGAATCCCTCCCTGAGGGCTTTGCACTTCATATCCTCCCCCTTAAGACGGGAAAACGACCGCGGACGCGGAGGATTCCCAGACGAAAATGGGTGATAAAAGCGCGTGCTCTGTCCCCGGTTCTCCGGTAAATCCCTCTGCACCAGAGTCATCAAGCACACAAACGACCACAACAGCCACCCTTGACAAGGGAGAAATGAACGACGACAACAACATCAACAACCACAGCCAACCTCCGAGACTTCTCGGGCGATACACCACCGCTTTCCGGTCAGTTCCCCTGCCTCAGGGCGATCGAAATCCGGTACAACCGGGAAATACGGCTGCTGAAGCCGACCATCCCTTCGCACTACCACCTTCGGTGGTGTCCTCCGGAACCACTCCGGTGTCCAACTGGCCAACCTACAACACCCTGGTGGGGCTCAACCCCATGAATCGGAATCACGCGTCGCGCCTGCGCCTTGCCCCATGGTTTCACCCGGTCGCTGTCCTCAATGAGGGATTGGTCACCGCTTATGCGGATGGTTCAGAAACCCTTCCGGGGGATCTGCCCAGAGCAGTCACCACATCGTGGGATTGGCGTCACCGGATTGCGATTCCGCGTCACCACCTCCGAAGAAACTCGGGCGAGACCGTCACTGCGGCACAGACCGCGCTGACGCGCATGGCGTATCAACGGCAGAGCCGGGCTCCATTCGATGTACCGGTCCCACCGGAGTCTGGCTTCGACGTTAGCTACTTCCGCACTCGCGGGGAGATTGGGTACGGCGAGAACCTGTTCCGCCTCGAGACCCTCGCTTGGAGGAATTTCCCCGCAGCGCGGCAAGAGGCCCTTTGCTGGGAGTGACCGATTATTCGGGCGGAGTTCAGGTACCTTCCCCGGCAATACCGGTCCAACTTTCTCCAAAACTTCATCCGCTACGAGCGGCGTAGGCGATCCCGATTCGGGTATTTTATCCCGTATCAGAACGTGGAGATAGAGCGGATTGCGCTGCCTCACTGAATAGGTCGGTATGTAGCACTCCTCGAGTGGTGGTGCTTCCACGAAGCCTGCCGGGGGTGCTACATAGAACTCCCGCCGGTACTTACGTACCTCGGTTCGCTGCTCATGCAGGATCCCCGGTCAGGGTTGTGGTCCGTAGTGGTTACGGAGTGGGCGGCCCGCAGTGCGGCTTATATTCTCAACGAGGCGTACGACCAGTATTGTCTCTGGTTCCTTCAACCGCATGTGCGGGCAGCGATCCGAAACCTGGATCTTCGCATCCCCCTTGGGGGCCAGGCCAACAATGAAGAGGTCCTCCAATTACTTGGGTACATCGACAGCGTTAGCTGGAGTGAGGTCCCGCTGGAGCAAAGCGGTCGTCTGGATGGCGGTAGCGGTAACACCGGTGGTCCGGGACTCGGTAGAAACACCGCCCTTGCGGGGGATTTTATCTACTTCGACCCCTGGGTGTTCCGGGAAATTTCCTCCGAAGAGGCGCGCGAGCTTCGCGATACGCCCCGGCATGTGCCGGAAGACCACCTGGTGGGGTACGTCGATTCCGACGACTACTACCGCGCATACGGCGGGGATGACCCAATGGTCGATAACGAACCGGAAGAACCCGGGGAGATGGACGTAGAGGAAACCGGCGCTAGCGCGGAAGCTTTCCCAGAGGGGGCATCTCCGGCCGAGCCGGCTGCTGACCCTTCGGCGGCAAGTGCCGGACCTTCTATCCCCAGCGGGGTGACGGCGAATGAAAACGAAATCATCGCACGTTTCCTCCGGGGTGCCGGTCTTAGCGCTGCCGAGGTATCGGGGGGTGTCACCACCATGGCGGACGCGTTGGCCTACCGCCTTGCTGAGGGTTACGCCCCGGACGATGGGGGTGAGTGAAACCTCTGGTCCAGTTTCCTGGTTCTTCTTTCCCTGGCTGTGCCAGTTAGTGTAGTGTAGTATTGTGGGGAGCTAGCTGCTCCCCTTAATAAACTTTCCCGTTTAGAACAGTGCTTCTCGGTTGAGTTCCCCGTCTTCGACGGACTTTGCCTTGTTATCCTTTCCTTTCGCTCTCCGCTCGCGCGGCAACGTTACCCAACTTGGGCATTAACCAGCGTGGCTGGGGCTGCGGTTCCCGTTTGACGGTGGTATCGCAGGACCTGCGACCGCGGGAGGTGTTCAATTGGCTCCCACGTATCCCCACTGGGGTCGTACCCGTACCAGCGGACGCGGTATTGTAGAATACCATCCTGGTCCCAGGTGTGTCCGACAAGTCGGTCTACTACGAACTCTCGTTTGTAGACCTGCCGGCCGTGCCGGTTGGTGGTTGTACTTCCCTGCGGGGGCTGCCCGCTGTGCGGTATAATGTCCCTTAGCAGGGTGTTCGGCGATAACTCCGACGTTGCCGTGCGCTGCCCTAGTGGCCGCTGCTCATGCGGGAAAATATCCCTCAAGAGGGTGTGTGGTGTCACGGTTTTCCCCGGCAAGTCATTCCCCATTGGGGTGTCGTTGTTCCCGTCTTCACGGTAGGCCGGGCGAACCGCCAGTCGGCGGGGGACTTGGGCTCCGCCTTCGCGGTTGAGCTCACGAACCGCGAGTTTGCGGGAAGATGACCGCTCCTGCGGGATCGGCATTTCCACAATCCCCTTGGGGGTCCTGTGCGACACGGTGATTGGGTGGCAAACCGCCTCCCTGCCAGGCGCACGAGCGCTCTGCACCATACGTTCCGGCGACGCCGTGGTGTCCCCGGCTACTGACGGGTTGCCTGGGGCTAACTCCGGTACACCGGTATTTTGGTCAAAATTCCCCTTTGGGGGGTTCTGGGCAGGTGCCGATGACACCCTTTTCAGGGGAATTGCCGCTAAGCGCAGTGCACCATCTCCGTGAGGAGGAGCAGCGTCCGGTACGACCGGTTTCGAGCGTGCGATGGCGCGCGTTATTCCCGAGTTCCTCGGTTCTTCGACGCAGCGATGCGGGGGTTGGCGCAAATTATTCCCCGTAGCGGGGGCTTTGATTCCGTCAACGACGGGAGGCGTTTCCGGTGCTTGCGAGCCAGGGCTTAAATCTTCGACTGCAGCTTGGCCGCCTTTTTCCCCAAGAAGGCTGTGGGTATTCCCCTGTGAGGCCGGCGTATCTGGGCGCCCCTTCTCCGCAGGGCGCGGGTCTGATCGACCTGATTGAACCGCTTCCGCGGGGACTTCCGCCAACGGCGGCTTCGAGGCATCGGGCGATTGCCTTTCCGCTGCTGCGGTATTGGAGTGAGGCTTCTCGTTTTCCCGTGACAAACGGTGTATTTGCCGCTTTTGCGGGGCCTGCGCGTCTGGGTCCTGTTGCAAAGCACTGCCCAGGAACGGGGGATTAGTGTCGCGTGACATACTCCGTGCTCCACGGTCAGTGTTCCGTATGTTACGGTGTGTCTCCCGTTGCGACGGTGATATCGTTCCTCGAAAACGAGTGTTCTCCTCCCCCTCCTTAGACGGAGCGGCGGGATAAGGGATAACATTCCCCGGCTGGCGGGTATAGATGCGCGCCAGTGGGGCAGACGTGGTAGGGGCGGGCGCTGAGGGGCCCGAATTACCCGGCTGAGCCAGTGAGTCCGACAGAGTCGGTAGGTCTGAGAGTCCCCGGCTGGGGTGTGGTAGTACGGTAGGTCTAGTACTCCCGGATTGTTCCGGTGTAGCGGAGTCCGTAGAAACGGGGTTGCCTGGATCCAGGACTACCTCTGACGAGGGAGGAGGGGCAAGGACAACACGATCACGGGAAATCCGTTCGTGCGTGTCCCCCATCTCTACCACGACAGTGTCGGTGTTAACAGAGATCACCTTGAAGGGTCCATCCGCCACAGGCGAGAGTTTGTGACGCTTCTCCCGTTCCGGGTTGTAGTATTCCTTCCTGATGAAGACGTAGTTATTTGCCCGAATCGGGGACGGTTTTCCTCGCACGCGAGCGTCAAAATCCCGCTTGTAAGCGGCTTGGGCCCGTGCCATAGACTTCCGCGCAGCGGGGACCAGCTTGGAAAGCCATTGCTTCCATTGCTGCCGGTAGATACCCACAGATGGGAAATTGTCCAAGGTAGCTTGGGGTTCCAGCGCCACAAGCGGGGGTGTTCTAGATAGAACTAACTCGAATGGCGAAACTCCGGTAGTCCGGTGTACCTGCGTATTGTACGCGTAGGTTACCGCATCAGCGTAGAGATCCCAATTCGTTGGGTGGTCAGCGACGTAGGAACGTAACGCCGCGAGTAACGTCCGGTTAAACCGTTCAACTTGCCCATTACAATGGGGGTGGTAGGTAGTCGTGAACAAGTTCTTGACATCCAGGATGCGACAAACATCCTGGAAGAACTTGCTCACGAACTGCTTCCCGTTGTCAGAGAGCACCTCTACAGGGGGACCGTAGACAAAAATCCAGTGTGTCACCAGAGCCTGGGCCACCGTGAGAGCGGTTATCCTCCGAAGAGGGACAGTCCGTACCAGCTTAGAAAAGCGGTCGGTAATGACAAGTAGAAACTTGTTTCCACATTTCGTGGTGAGTAATGGTCCGAGAATATCGATCGCGATAAACTCGAGCGGCGCCCTTGCGGGGAATAGTTTCACCTTCTTCGCATTTTTGCGGAGTTTGACGCGATTCTTCGCGCATTCGCTACAAAACCGCACAGTTGCGTAGCAATCCACCGCCATTGCGGGCCAATAGAAATCCCTTCGCAGGGTTAGGTAGAGTTTCCTCCCACCTGGGTGACCTCCAATGGGGGCGTAGTGTGATAGATGTAACACCCGCGATTGCAGGGAATGTGGTACCACAATCTGTGGGCGGGCTTCGACCTTTCTTACGAGGTAGCCTTTGTCGTTTACCCCGAAAGGGAGATCTTCACCACCGTTGATACGGGCACGAATTCTCTTACAGAATGGGTCGCCGAATTGTTCTCGGATCATTTCTTCCGGTGATACCGGTACAAAGTTTCCCGGTAACAGGTTCTCAGATTTATATCGCGATGCAAGTAGTTCGTCAAAATCAGCATCCTCGTCCCAGGTTTCTGGCCTAGCCTCTACGGCATGTTCGGGATCATCCGGGTCTATAGCCATGAAGCATGGGACTTCATCATCCTCCGTTGGGAGTGCTTCCCCACTTGTGGGTAACCGCGATAAAGCGTCGGCCTGGGTGTTCTGCGCACCCTTTTTATAAATGACTTGAAAGTCATATTCCGCGAGGCGGAGTCTCCAGCGCATGAGGCGTCCCGACGGGTCGGAGATATTCATCAACCACCTCAATGAGGAATGATCCCTGTACACGGTGAAGTGAATTCCCATAAGGTAGGGGCGCAGAGTGGTCATCGCCCATACGACGGCGAGGCACTCTTTCTCCGATACGGAGTAGTTCCGCTCATGAACATTGAGCGAACGTGACCAATAACCAATTGGATGTCGTTCCCCCTCGGGGGTGGTTTGAAAAAGAGCAGACCCGACTTGGTAGTCGCTCGAGTCCGTATCTACGGATTATGGCAACCCAAGTTTTGGGAGATGTAGGATTGGTGCTGATGTGATAGCCTCCTTTAAGGAGTTAAAAGCTTCCGATTGCTCGGGCGTAAATGTTCCCAGTTTTGGGGGGTTCCCCTTTCGCAACAACGCGTTCAGGGGCGCTGCAGTATCCGAAAAGTTCGGGATAAACCGTCGATAGACGTTGACCAGCCCTAGAAAGGAGCGCAGTTCCGTTTGAGTACGGGGTTCTTTCGCCTCAACGAGGGATTTGACTCGAGCTTTCTCGATCGCTAACCGTCCAGGACGGATAATGTGACCCAGATACTTCACAGTATCTGTGAAAAACTCGCATTTCCTCAACTTGAGCGTAATTCCCGCATCGCGGAGTACGGTCAGCACGTCTCGGACGTGAGTGAGATGGTCGTCCAAAGAGTTGGAGAAGATGATAATATCATCAAGGTAGACCAGACAACTCCGCCACTTAAAGCGGTTGAGTAGAATGTCTACTGCACGCTGAAAGGTGGCGGGAGCGTTGGTTAACCCAAATGGCATCCGCTTGAAGCGGTACGTTCCTGCATGGCAGGTGAATGCGGTTTTGTCGCGATCCTCCTGTCTGACAGGTACTTGCCAATATCCCCAATTGGCATCAAGGGCCGTGAACACGGTGGCGTCTCCAAGGGAGTCAATGCACTCGTCCATACGAGGGATGAGGTACGTGTCCCTAACAGTCACGGCATTGAGCCGGCGGTAGTCGACACAGAACCTCCAGGTTCCGTCAGCCTTTAAAGCCAGTACAACTGGGGATGCCCAGGGTGATTGAACGGGCTCAATCACACCTGTGCGGAGCTTCTTGTCCACCTGGGACTGCTCCTCTTCCCGAGCTTTCGGACCTGCCCTGTAAGGGGGTTGTGCAACCGGTCGCGCTCCGGGGATTAAATCGATCCGGTGTTCCGTTGCATCAATCTCGCCAAGCGAGCCATCCCACATTGTGGTGAATTCACGTAACATAGTACGGAGTTTGTCGCGGTGCGACTCTGGCACGTGGCTGAAGTCCAGCGCTTCAAGTGCTTTTTCCGGATCAATCCGGTCATTGCTCGATGGAGCATTGTCCGGTGGAACAGGTGTGGTTCGCAATTCCGAGTTACTCGGTATGTTCGGCGCTGAAGTAGCGGTTTCCTCACCCTCCTTAGACTTGACGTCTTCGGAAGGCGGGGCGAACTCCTCATAAGAGGTGGTAACTCCGAGTACATCGGCGGCTGTCATCTTTGTTGGCAGCATTCCCATAGGATAGGGGGTTACACTCCCAATTACTTGGTGTTTGACCAGATACTGGGGGTGTTTGCCAAGGTTGGCAACCAATATCCGGAAAGGGACATCCGGGGAAATGGAGACAATTCCATTAGCCAGCGCCAGCTGGGATTTCTCGTACAACGAGGCGAGGGGTTGTATAACCCGAAGACCGTGTTGACGGGAATTTACCTGCACCCAGACTTGGGAGTCAGCCGGTATAGAAACCGAGGCAGCGACGCGGAGCTTGGTGGACTCGCGGGACGCGGGCGGTGGTTCCTGCGCAGCAGGGAGCGGAACTTGTTTCCGAGAGGACCGCTTTAGCGGGCGGCGAACAATCGGAACCGACGATCCGTCGTCAAGTTCTACACGCCTGAGGCGGGGCCTGATTGCGTCGACAAATCTGTCGCAGTAATCACATCCCAGTATGACTGGTGCTGCCAATGAACGGCAAACGATGAAGTCCAACTTCACCACAGAGGTACCAAGTCTCACGACGAGGTCCACTGTGCCCACCGTTTGTAACGGATTGTTGTTCGCATCCGAAATGTCGGGGACCGCATCAGAGCGGATACGCGACCGCACAAGCGGGGGTAACAATGATTCCACAACAAAGTTGGGGCCTGCACCTGTATCCAGGACGGTGAGAAACCTCACCATAAACTGGGGGTCAAGGCCAAGGTCGGCATAGACCTTATAAATGCGCTTGGCCAAGACCAAGACTCTACCGGGAATCCGGGGATTTTTACTCCGTATCCACGGGCGACGCAACACACCGAGGTGCGCAGAGTCCGCGTCAGCGGTGTCTTTCCTCGAGAGGACTTTCACCGGGGAGAGAGGCAAGGACGCCTTGGGCGCCAACAGCCTCGTTCTTGAGGACGCCTCTCCCAAAGGGGAGACTCCCTCAGTTAGTTTTCCGCCTTCGGCGGTGGGTTGGTTTCCTCGACAACGAGTGCTTCATCCCGTTGACGGGGGTTTCTATCCGCATAAGCGGGGGTTGCAACGGATGGTTGCGTGATCTCCCGAATCGGGGTGTATGAAGCTTGCCGCGCACGCGGGGTCTGTGGTAGGGCGTGGGAAAAGTCCGTTTTAGCACGGAGGTAGGAAGCCGTCGGGACGGAACGTTTCTCCTCTGGAGTGAGGGCCTCATAATTTGCCACCACCTTGGCCATATCCTTCAGTGAACAAATACACTGAGGAGAGGTATGGCCATGGGCATAGCACAGGTGGCAAATGAGAGCCAGCACCGCGACACGCGGATTATTATTCCAAGTATCGGAGAAGCGAACCGCAGGGCGGGTTTCAGTCCATCCAGGCCGTTGATAACGGGATTGACTGTTTGAAAACGGGAGTCGTTGGGGTTGAACCCGACTGTTACCACCGTATAGAACGGGATCTTCTGTTCCCGTATCATGGGTCATCTTCGTCGTTGACGGTAACTCACTGGTGGGTATCGACACACCATCCCCCTGCGCTAAATGCACGGTATCAAATCCCTGTCCAGGGTTCCCATCTGCGGTGAGCGGGAGAGAGGAAGCTTCGCTTTCCAGCAACAACGCCTTGGCGGATTTAGACCGATTGTTCGGAGTTCTTGCACGAAGTGCATCCCCTTCCGCTCGAGCGTGTTGGACCAGCTCGAGGTAGGTGATCCTCCGCCTGTCCTCCCGATAACGGGTAACTAAACTCCGGATTGCCGGGTCAAGACCATCAATGAACATGGTACTGCGCTCCCCAGCGGGGTATACGTTACCACATCTGTGGAAAGCCTTGTTAAGGCGCACCGAGTAATCGGTCTCGGTCTCTCCAGCACGCTGGCGTGTATCTCGCAAAGCGAGGATAGCCTGCTGAATAGCGGTGTTGGTGGCGTAGGAGCGCAGAAGATACTGCACAGCCTCCGGCCAGCAAGTAACTCCTCCCTCGGAGGCGCGAGAAGATCCTCTGACAGAGGTGTATTGGTCCTCTGCCACTCCCCGTAAGAAATACGGTAAAGCCAAATAGGCTTGTCCCTCATTCATACCGAGGATATCGGCCTCTGCTACAAAGCGGGATAGGAAATCCAGTACTAGGACTGGGTCCTCTCCAGTAAAATACTGGTTGCGGAGCGAGAGCTGCATTCGCTTAATGCATTCTCGCACCTTTCCCGTACCACGGGGCGTACGTCCTAGTGACGAATCTTCAAGCCGGTAGTACCGGTATGATAAAAGCTTCCGGTAATCCGGGTTTGTCGGTTTCAATTCCCGGAGACCGGGGTGTCTTCTCCCCTTCTGGCGGGTTCGGACCACACCTTCAGTGGCCGATGACCGCTTCGAGCGGGAGGAGTAGCCTCGCTTCTCGTCCTCCGAGTCGGAGTCCGAGGAGCTAGAGCTAACCGAATGGTTTCGGGATGAGTCCGACGATGTCGAAGAATCGGAGTCCGAATATTTTCGGTGGTGTTTCCGTCGGTGACGGCGTTTCTTCTTCCCAGCAAGCTGGTCGTTGTGCGATGCCTCGTTTACCGGATCATCCGGGGATGGTTTGTCCATGAGGACGAACTGCTCCAGCGTCTCCAGGCGGGCACCAATCCGATCAAATCGGGCTTCAACTCCTTCGATGAAGGTGGCGGGTTGTCCCAAACTCTCCAACACGGAGTTGACGTCAGACCGTAAAATACGGAGTTCCTCGGCGACCTCCTTTACGGGGGTTGCCGAGACCACCTCTTGGAGGGATTTTAGTTCCCCTACAAGGGTGTCATGGGCGGTCCACAGAGCGCGGACCTGGGATTCCAGGGAAGTCCCCTGGGGTGTTATCGCCCGTTCCACGGGGGCTTGAAGCCGCGACAGCGGGAGCAGGCCGGGGTGCCTGGGGCACTGCGGCAACAGCCGGAGTCGATGCTGCATTCCGCTGCGGGGGTGATAACGAGGCCAAAAGGAGGTTCCGGGGTTCCCGGTCGGGGGTATCATTCCGCGATGAAGCGGCGCCAGCACGCTGGAACTTGTCCGTATAGGGATACGGGGTACGAACCGAACTTCGGAAGTGTCCGCGTTGTCGCGGAAGCGACTACGCGTAACCACTGGCTCCGCGTCGGAGGGATTTCTCGACATGAGAAAATACCGTTACGACGGGAAACGATCACAGAACTTCCGGTGAATGAAAACAAACCTCGTAAGAGGGAAAACAAAAACCGATTCTAGGTCGGGAGACCACTTTGTGGTGCAATGCCCCAAAGGGGAAAAACCCCGAAAGACGTCCGGGATCTTCCTCTCACGAGGTGAACCCAGTTGGGTAGAGCCCTCCCAGAGGTGTCACGGCGAAGCCGGTTTGTAAGACCAGGGACACCTGTCGTGACTCGCGCAGGGAGGTGAAGGCGAAGAATCGGTATCCGCGTGAGCGGGGTGTGATCCTCAGTAGAGGTATGTTTCCACGTAAGTGGGGGTGTGTGAGCGGATACGCACACGAGGGCCGCGGATAGCGGGAGGTGCTACCCTAAAAAGGGGAAAGAGGAAGGGCGAAGTGGGTCGCGAGAGCGACGAGTAGATACGGCAATGCCGGTGGACAGGACTCCCTATACAGGGCGAAACACCAATATGATTGGAACAATTAGTACTCCCATTGATGGGTCTCCTTTAGATGTGCAAGGGGGGTGAACTTCCGTACACTACGGTGCTTCCCTCCAAGGAGGAGTTGAGAACACGCGGAGGCGGTAAAGCTCAAAGCCAATTCCCCAGGTTGGGGTCCCTTGTTGGGGAAGGTTTACTGGTGCGACGGCAGTGCGCCGTCGCACTAAGTACTAGCTTCCCAGAAATGGGTGTGAAAATAATAAATAAAATTAACTAAAATACTCCACATTTCGTGGCAACATCCACTACTGTGGCCAACCGCCAATTGACCCAAAACCGTGTCCCACGTGTCCATTGCCACCATTGTGGGGCGTAGTTCATATACACACTACACAACCGATAATATCGGGAAAGCGTTCAAGTACCCAGAATCCCTCCCTGAGGGCGTTGCACTTCAGAATGTGAGCCTGAAGAGCCGGGGGTGCTATTTCAGAGTTGATAAGGCTGGGCGCAGCCCCTGTATTTAGGACAGATAACTGGCGAACCATATATTGGTTGGACAGGCCAAGATCGACATACAATTTGTAGTTTCTGTTGGCCATCACCAGAGCTCTTTCCGGAATACGGAAATTACGAGAACTTTTCCACGGATGACGTAGAACCGAAATGATCTCCGAGCTCACGTTGGTTGCAGCCAATTTCCTAGTAAGGATCTTGACAACGGGGAGCGAAGCTGTACTGCTTTAGTCGTCAACTTCGGATCAGAAGACGCCCTTCCCATACAGGACACTCTGGAATCTAGTTTTTCGAGGAGGGATTCACCGAACTCGGGGTCACCATCCCATGGTGAGAACCAGACTAAATCCCATTCGTGGGTACGGTCGCGTTCTCCGCTTGATCAGGGATTGGTTCAACCACAGGAATTTCCGTTCGTGCCAGTGCGGCGTTAGTGAGTAATGCTTTTACGTCTTCATATAAAGTACTCTGCACTCGGGTCCGATAAGCTGGGGTCAGCGTTTCGTAGTTCACGCTAACTTTGGGCACCTCCCGGAATGTCAACTCATGTTTCGGTTCGATATGACCATGATGGTAATATCTATGACAGAAACCCAGTGCCGCTTTATCATATTGACGATGGTTATCCGTTTGACGTTGCAGTTTCGGTACGATCCATTTAGGGCGGGTAAGAGGAGATCCGTTTGACGCGTGAAAGAGTGGAGTGGCCTGCATCCGTGCTGCACTGGCGTAGAAAACGGGTTCCTTATCGGAAATCGGGGCCGATGTGGACGGCAAGTCCGTAGTCCCAAACGATTCAGGGTGACTTCCAGCGTACTGGACGTTGTCCATATCCGCGTTCGTGCTTCTGCCCTGGGTCAAAGAAATCGATTGTGATGATTCCTTCAATAAGAGAGCTCTCGCTGACTGGCGTTTCGGTTGAATCCGTGCACGGTGAGTTTCTCCCTCAACCTGGGCACACTCGACCACTTCAAGGTATGAAATGTTCCGTTTATCCTCAATTTGTCACACGACGAGGGCTAGTAATGCGGGATCCAATCCATCCACGAACATCGTACACCGCTCCTGCGCGGATTGAAAATTACCACAAGGGTAAAACGCTTTTTTCAAGTGGGTTGAATAGACCGTTTCAGTTACACCAGGCTTCTGTTTCGTATTGCGATTATCGCCGTGTGGATGGCATTTCCCGTAGCGTATGACCTGAGAAGGTAATGAACTGCTTCTGGCCAGCAAGTTACTCCTCTTTCCGAGGCTTGCGGTGTTTCTCCAACAGAATTGAACTGATCTTCAGCTGTACCCATTAGGAAATACCGTAACGAGGGATACGCTTGGGCTTCACTCATGCAGAGTATGTCAGCCTCCTGAAAGAACCTAGCGAGGAAGTAAAGCACCAGAATTGGATCTTCTCCTGAGAAACAACTCGATTGAAGAGTAATATTCATGAGTTCGATGCAATCCTTAACCTTGCCGGTACCTCTTGCAGATCGAGTAGATGAGGAATCATCCAATCGATAATAACGATACGAAAACTATTTCCGGTAAAGCGAATTCGTAGGATTTAAATCCTTGAGTCCCAGGTGACGTCTACCTTTCTCGCAAGAGTGAATGACTCCCTGAGTAGTATAAGTTGCCATCGACTTCGTTGCACTGTAATTTCTGCGTTCGTTATCAGAATCCAATGAGTCCAATGAGGAATCCACTGAGCGGTGATCAGAGTCAGAATCTGACAAACCCGAATCAAGGTAGTGAACATCTTTTTTGGGTTTACAAGCCTGACGTTTCTTCGAGCAGCGAATTGAATCTATAGAGACGACCTCGTTTTCCGCTTCTCCGGACGCTTCTGTATCCATATAGATGGTCGCTTCCAAGGTATCCTAACGAACGTGCACACGTTCCAAGGCCACCTGAATTTCGTTGACAAACTTTTTGTAGTACTTTAGGAAAGTACGTGGGGCACCCAGACATTCCGAAATGGAGTTTACGTCTAGACGTAAGAGTCGGGTATCTCCCGAGACATCCCAAACTGGGGCAATTTCAACTTTTTGACGAAATTCGTTTACCTCATCGAGGAGAGACACATGAGCCACCTTAGAGATGTGAATCATCACCTCCAGTCGAGCAAACCCCGCTGAGTCCATACGAGGGTAAGCCACAGACGGCGTTTTGACCACTGGGGGTGGCACCGCCTGGGTTATATCCTGTGGAGCAGTCGCAATCGAGGGCGTTCTTCGGGAATTCCGACCAACTTCATTGTTGTCCAAACGTTCCGGAATGGATGTCCGTGTGCGCGGGGCACCCTGCGGGGGTATATCAATTGCATCAGTAGAACTAGCTCGAGAATTGAGGGCCGGTGGCGGCATACTGCATAGCAGTGAACCAAGTGTTCGGAACTTCAATGAACCGTAATCAGAGGTTTTCGAAGAACTAAGGCAACACAAGGATCTTGATAGATTCTACCAAAGAACTGGAACAGCACAGAAATGCAAAAAGTGATCAAACTAAATATAGATGAACCAATTATACGTCGGGAAATCACTTGTTTGGAAATAACTTATGGTGAAGCCATGCTCTCTGGTGAGGTAGGCACAGCAACAAGGCCCTCTGCATCATACCATGTTCGACTGTGAAACCGAGAGGGCTTCCAGCTATACCGACATAGATGATACCGAGAATCGGGCTACCAGCTGTTCAACGTAGTGCACAGGTCCGTGTGAGCGGGATTCCGGTCCAAGAGGACTCCAGAAAGGGGAAAGGGGAAAAAGGGGAGAAACCAGAAGGAAAGGTACAACCCCGCGGGTCGTGTGGAAAGCCAAAATAGGCCCAGTGGTGGGGGGTGTGTCTGGTTCAGCCAGCACGGCAAAACTCAATGCTGAGTCGAACGGCTATCTGTTCCGCAATAGAAAGTAACCAAAACAGTAAAATCAGTGAACACTGGGCGAACCCATGGGGTACGGCAGATCATTGGTCCTTGGTGATACTGTGCAGATGAGTATAATGAGACCGAACGCGGTGAAACCCCAGCGGGAGTTGGTCACTTCGGACAGGTGATAAAACCAAAGGCAATTCACAGCTTGTCTTAACTTCAGGGTGAAATGCCAAGGCTGTCTTACCTTAAGTACTGTTGGGTCACATTAAACTAAGAATACTACTGCTGTAGTATGCCACACTGTGGTCCACATTCTTGTGTCACCTAGCGACACTGCTGGCCACAGCGTAATACGAGACGTATGAATCATGCCAGCCATGAATAATATCCTTACGCTTGCCACGCGTCCATCTGTTCCAAATACCGCGGAAATCACCCACGAGGGCCCCAAAAATACCAATTAAAATTCATCTCGAATTTCACCCAATATTTCCGAGGGTCCTCTCACACCTGAGTTGAACCGATGCCACGTCAGTATTGAATAATTTATGATCCATCTCGCCTAAAGGTATGCGTGCACGCATTGCTCTACATAAAAAACTTCTTAAACAGGTCCACATCCTGTTCTGGTATGTTTTTTCCTCTTTCCATTGTATGAAGTCGATACTTTTTTGATCATTGATCCAAAAAATAGAGGCAAAAGCCACCCCAACTGAAGTTGCCAGGTTCAACACAGCTGTTTATATCAAATCGCTATTTATTTTCCAATCAGGTCTTGAAATATGTACCAAAGAAATCGGTGATGTTTCTTTGGCTTCTACGATCAATGTTTTAGATATACTGCCCTTCAAAAACGCGAAAATAATTATCGAACTCTCAGTGCCATTGCTGATGTGCAGTTGCGTATTAATTTCACGATTCGTCCAGAAAGACTTAAAGATGTCATATATTTCATTTTCTAGGAGTATGTCGCCGGAATCAGACGCTTATTTTGATTTGGTTTTACTTCTCAAAGCAATATGAACGGCAGAGATAGCGGTCAGGAAACCAGATTGTAAAGTGAAGATAGTCACCAACGTTTAACCAAATCTTCGAATATGCGAAGTAGGAAATACTTCCTGATGTATTTGCCATTCCTACACATGGTAACGACGCCGGACGGTAACCTCCTCTCTTTGTACATTACATTTACGTTGTGCTGACTTGGCGGCCAGAGAGAGAAAGAATAGAGGGAACCTCCTGACTCTGCGGATCTACTGGTCGAAATCCAAAATAGGGGCATATAATTGGCTACAGTACGATCTCAACTGGCGTGGACCCATGTGCCGCCCACCGTGGCAAGTTCCCGCTAACTCTCTCTTTTTATTGGTGCAAATGCGCGCTGAATCGGCCTACACTATCTACGTCGTGTAGCTTAGCCCTTTCCCGTTTTAGAGGCACAATAGGGGTTTTTAATTAGCACCAAACGTCCTTATTTTTAAGCCTGTGATTTTGGGCCATTCCTTATCTCGAACAAGTGTCCGTTTTCTACCACATCCACAAAGACGTCCTTTCTGCCTCACCACTAGCTCATAATGAGCGATGACGGCGATGACGATCTCAGCACTGCGGTATCGTTTTTGTCGCAATTTTTAGCGCAGCAACAGCATACCTTTCAGATGCTGGCTGCAGCAAACTATACAGCGTTTACGTATCGCAATCGACACAATCCTGAAAGCAGCGAAGAAGAAGAACTGCAAACAAAGCCCGGTCGCGGTAACACTTTGTTCACAAAGAAAGCTACGTATGTCCGTAGAGACCAGTCAAAGTTCTACACAAAAGTGGGGTATCACGACGCGGATACATATTTGTTCAAGAAGATTACTCACTTAACTGCATCAGAATTCGACGCTCTCCATGATCTAGTGGCAGAAGAACTTAGCACACTATTTAACATAAGAAAGAGCTTTCCACAAGACAATCGTGTCCCAAAGAAGAGGAAATTAGATACGCGAGAACTGCTGTTTTTTCTGTTCGATGTCTTAGGAGGATCAAATGAAGGAGGCCGAAGTTTGGAACATATGGCCGTAAAGTATGATTGTTCTACTGTGACTGTTTCGAACCACTTTAGACATGCTCTCTTTGCTTTGCGCAAAAGTCTTGACGCTGCAATACCTAAGCCTGTACGGTGGCCGAACGCCGAAGAAAGATTAAATATGGGGGGCTTGGTGATTGGGTTCCCATCGTGTGTCTTCTTTGTAGATGGAACCAAGAACAAACGATCGAGAACAGGCGATAACGATGAGCAAGAAAGATCGTATGATGGATACAAGAAGTCTCATTGTTTCTCGATCCTTGTGTTTTGCGATATATTCGAAAGTTTTATCACCGTAGAGACCACGGATCATGGTGAAGAATCTGATCATTTTCTGTACACAAGCTCTGATGTGTACCGTAACCCTAAGGCTTATCTATCACACGGGCAACATGGGATGGCAGACCTGGCGTTCGCCGGTGACGGGAAATTGGTCGTACCGTATGAAAGCACTGAGAGCACCTTACGGCTCTATAGAACAGATCATAATAGAGACATACGTAAGCAGCAAATAGTGAGCGAATGGGGGATTGGCTTTATCAACAACCGCTTTGGGCTTTTCTTGGGCTGTTGGCCTTTTGAAATGGAGCTGCTCTCTATCGCCTACTATACCGCAGCTATGATCTCCAATTGGCCGTTTGATCGCCACGGATATTCGCTACAGACGCGAAAGTGCTATTGTGCGACGCCCGAGATTATGGAGCGTCCTGAGGATGCTTGATTTCTCTTTGTGCCTTGCGTGCTCTGTGAGCGCAGAGCGCGCAAGGCACATCCATCTAGTTCTGTGATCTCTCGCTAGTTCCTTAAAGAGAGAAAATAGCCCCCAACAGTTCTGCTTGTCAAGCTGCTACTGCAAAAATTGCTGCTTTCGCGTTTGCGCTCATATTCTGCGCCTTTAACAGATGATGATCGGCGTTTCCACGTTTTTGCAAGCGCGTTTTCTTCTCATTTGCCATTTGCTTCTTCTCCGACTTGTAATCTCCATTTCGCTTAGCAAAACGCATGGTGTCTCTCTTGCTGACTCAATCTTTCGTACCAGAGTTTTAGCTGCACTATCTTCCGGCGCCACAAACCTTTCTTCTGCCTCCAATATGTATTCAAAAAGCGCTTGATCCGAGAAATGTTATGCGTCCCATTTTTTCCCACCAGGTCTAACAAGAGCAAAGAAAAGTTCTTTATCGTCATCTGATTCTCTTTTTACTATGGAATTCGCTTGCTGCAGGGCTGTAAAGGCTATTTATTGTACATTTAACGGTTGTTATTGCTGCCATTTATGAGCGTTGCCAACAGAACCCATGTAGAGATTGCTCTTGAAGAATTGTTTGAACCGTTTTGTTTCTGTGCTTCACGAATGTTTCTACAGTATCACAGGGGTTTTCCAACGTTTTTTATTTCTGTGTGGTAGCACCCAAAGTTGTTAGCTGCTGAAGGATCCACAATTTTTCCACTTTGTTTGGAACAAACTGCTTTGGCATTGTACGCGCAATGACTGCTTTGTTTGGCTGTGTGATTCTTGTGTCATTTTTGGTTGGTATTGTTGCGGCAGGGGCCGGTGCTGGTGCGGCCGCAAAGACTGATGCTGGTGCTGTTCTGGCAGCATCTTGGACTTTGGGAGAGACGGAGTGAGTATTCATGATGGATATGGTCTGGTGCGCTTTGGAGATGGACCGTGTAAAAATTAGTGGAAGGGATAGTGGAAGGGTGGGAGTCCGGGTGACTATATTAACACGATTGTGGACTATCCCAAAAGAGCTAGAGATCTTAACCAAACTCTTGGTTCCTAATTAAAACATCTTTCGTTGAAGATTACTAAAATCTGCTTGATCTAGCTGTCGTTTTCCTTAATTAAAAACCCCTACTAGATAGGCTCTTAGTTTGTATAGTACTGTTTTCTGTAGAGATTTCTGCAAGCTGTGAGAAGATGATCGTAGTTTTTAATTTTTTCTTTTTGTTGTGCAACGCGTTCTGAGAGTATTTCGCTCAAACCCATGCCGCCTTCTTCTAAGATCTCTTGGTTCCCAACTTCTGAAGGAGCGATCGGATTGCAGCACGTATATGCTCTGCGGCTGCTCTGTGTGCTTACCTCAAAAGACTGCACAAGCTTCAAGATTCCCTGCCTAACAAAAGACTGACTCTCTCCGTATTAGCTTGCTGCATGGGGATTTCGCCAGGGTGGAGAAAGATCGCTGTTCATGCTAATCGTCTCTCCTGGGCTCAAAACTGTCTGAGGGACTTCTAACATGCGTTTCAGGCCCATCGCAAATATGTGTTGCAGTGAAAGGACTGTATCAGAACAAAGAAGTCGAAAAAAGAAGCGGCCGGCAGTCTTTGTGTGCTCCAGAAGATGAACTGAGTTTATGTGGAGGTTGCGACCTTTGGGACAACGGAGTGTTTTGACACGTCCGCAAGTGCTGACGTACGCACGGAGATGTGTCAGTCATAGTCGTGTTAGCTTTGCTCCCCCTCTCACAACTGTATGACCTCGAATCGAACATTGCCGAACCACTACCCTTGCTACAGCAAAGGAGGTCTCGACTTTTGCAGCCAGATTCGCTCAACTGGCCACTCTTGCTCTGCCCAGCGACCGTGCGGACTAGCCTTCTCGAACAGGGCTCCCATCGTCTTCAAACGAAGGCTCTTTCCTCGTGTACGTTTGCGTGAGTCACAGGCTGTTAAAAAGCAGGTAGAAAGGCCGAGCGAATCGTCAAGTAGCATACACAAGATTACGGTACTTATAAGTTACTGAAGTTACAGACGGCACAAGCATGTGCATTGCTCAACCCCAACCAGACCGATAATCGCATTGGCTAATGTACACATCACACTGACTTCCTACGCTAGTCTTGTCCTCCGACCAGTAATTCTGTTCTTTCCAAGTTTTCTGGAACGAGGACTAGTCGTTACCCAGAGCAATCTGAGTATATTAGTCGCTTCTCTTTGGCTCGCTGTATGACTTCGGAAACGGCTCGAGCAACAATGTGCGGTTTCTCTATTTGCACAAAGTGGCCGCAGTCTTTGATCCCGATCAAGGCTGACTCGGCTGAATAGGAGGCGACATCGCTTTGTAACAACGATATGTACGCTTTCCCGCTTGTTCTCTCATACACATCCGGGACGAGCACTTGAATAGGTGTCTCGCCTAACCATCCTGGGGGGAAATGCAACAGGCCTTCACTTGCTTGTTTGCTTTCACGAAGGGCAGCTGCCCACTCCGCTGTGTAAGCCATTAGCCAATCACCGCGTGCCCATGTTGATGTGGCAGCCTTCTTCAGACTCCCTTGGAACGCTAATGTGTACGGTCGCAATGCGAGTGGGGCGAGTACACGCAGCAGACCTAAATACCCGAGTGATCGCGCCAGCCATTCAGGAGGTGTTTGCTTCGGAACAATGTCCTCGAGCATTGTTACAGTCTGTGGGGAAGCGGCGTCCACATAAACTAACCCACATACATCGGACGGTTTCAGGAGCTTTACGAGCACGTTGGTATACAATGCACCAAGCGAATGGGCAACGAGCACATACGGAGGGTTCGCACCGACTGTAGATAATGCCATTTGGAGATCCTTTGCAATGCTAGAAATAGATCTTTCCTTCGGATGCTTGACGGCGTCTGAGAACCCAAAGCCGGCACGGTCGTAGCGGAAGACTCGTGCTACTTGGCCGACGTGCCGGGACACATCTTCCCAAACGGGTGACCATGAGTTTGCGCCGGCTTCCATGACGACACATGGAGCGTCAACCAGCTCAGGCGGGGCGTGGTATACGACGTGAACGCGACGTCCACCATTTCGGACTGCAACCAGCTGCCCGGCAGGCTGGCGATGTTCTGAGCGGCGAGCGATGGCCTCAACACCGGCAGCCACAGTTGCTAGTACTGCGGGCGTGAGGAGTGGGAGGGCGAATGCCGGCGGTGACGAAAGCGGCGCTGTCAAGTGCCACTGAATCGTATGCGGAGTGATAGCGGTCGGGTATCGAAACATATTGAAAGGCTTGCAGACAAACTGGTGCGGTTCGCAATCTCATGGTGGGGGGATAGACTTGGCAGGACAGACGGAAGCGGTGCCTTTTCTGAAGTTTGAAGTGGACGCAGCGTAGGTTTTTCATTGCACCGATAGAGCCATGATAGCGGATCGAATTGGAGCACTGGCATGAAACGGTGCAGATATTTTTCGGAGGCGGATCTCCGTGCAAAGGTGAGGTGCCAAGTGTCCCACCTCAGAACCCCACCAGAGCGCGGGCCATTTACAGCATTCAAACCGAGCGGTCGGGGTCCTGTTTTGTGGTGTCTGTAGCCGAATCCGCTCCGCTAGCTCTGCTCCATCAACGACCCACGCGCCAGGTGAGATAACAAGTTCGCCCAGATGATTTGCAGATCCTCTACAGCTGTATCATACACTACCGGTAGCTTGGCCATCCATTTCCCCAGCAGCGCCCGTATCAACATTGCGCTTCTGATAAATCTCATGCCCGGCAACGAACGCCGTTGTGGATACAGTGTCATCATGGTATTGCGAGTTCGTCGCTATCCTACAAGGGCAAACGGTTAAAGCGCTTGCCTCCCGTCGGTAGCAGCGCTCTGCAAACTACTGCTTCAAGCAGGTTGCTTGAACAAAACAGCCAGATTCTTAGACAGCGCAGGTGGCTGCAGATTCTTCTAGAGAACTAGAAATATCTATATAAAACCGACGGGGCACCCAAGACTCAGGGAAGAGAGCACGGATCATCAGGTCTACTAGTGTTTCAGGGACGCAGGAGGTTCTTTATGCGGAGCAGAGAATGTGACGGGAGTGACACGTTTCGGCTCTCGGCGGTGTGCTGGTACTGGTGCGTGTGGGGGAGCAGTCGAGCGTCGACGCCGAGAGCCGAGGAAGGCGGACAACAAGGTCACTCACAGAGCGCATTCCTTTGCTCTGCTGCTTCTAAGCATGACCACTGATCATTAACTCCCTTTGGGAGCTAGGATAAGCGCAACACTTTGTCAAATCAACAATCCAAGACGAGTACGCCGAACAAAGCGCAAGAAACGCTCTAACAGTAGCCAACATATCTCTCCCTTTCTGATTGAACTCAAACTTCAAGCTTCATGCAAGCGATCCCAAACTTTTACACTCACCTTTACGGACACTGACCATATTGCATCTCTACCTAATCGCAATGCATTCATAACTTCATGTGCACAAGTGCAACAATCCCAAAACTCTGAGCCCCGACATTCAAACTAGTCACTGCATACGCAGAAGGTTTCACAGCCACTCGTTACAGGCAAACATTCAGAAAAACAGAACTACCAATCTTTGAGTCCCCATTCTTGTGCCCTATTTCCATCACCTACTCAAAGATCCAACCTTTTATTTCTTACTTTTGCTGACCAGTTCGTCGAAGAGTTTCTCCTGATTTCCTTCACAATCAACCACAGCACACAAAGCAAGTATTCTCTTGCCCTCGAAAAATTTGGAGCGTCCCGTACTGCGAATCTAGACCTACTAATTCCGTTTGACGTCCGTCTTTCCATGTGAATAAAATCATGCCTTTTGCAAGACTTCAAGCCTGAGAATCGACTGGAAATGTCTTATCTTATTTTAATGCTTGTTTTGATGTATCCTGCTCTCCAGAATCAACTAGAAATGGCACAGAAACGCCTCAACGGCTGGAATCACCTTACGTTATCGCAGTCTGCGATACCAATGAGCAAGCAATTTTCTATGGCCTCTACGTGGAGATTGCTCAACGCCAGCCCGCCTCGACTTCGGAGAGTTAATACCGTTGCCTCGAAATCAGAGACACTTGACCAAAAAAACTCACGCACACGTTCAAGAGGGTTAGAAAGAGGTTCCTCATAACTATCACATTTACACAAAAGAAACTTCATGAGATATATCTAGGCAACAGTGGCCCTTAATGTTTGTTCTGTTCCTCTCCCCCTCCAGTGTCCTTGCCAACAAGGGCGCAACCACCCTGATTTGAAGATTTACTACAAGATAGATATTTCATTTCTGGGCACTAAAAGCACGTCAAGCCAAGTTAACCAGAGGGCTGTTTAGTCACGATCTTTTTGAACAACTGCAAGCTGCTGAGGTTCGCAAGAGACCGAAATAAAACTTTGCTCTGGTGGAGTTACACGTTTTTGGGTTCATGGTTTCGAAAGGTTATGTGGTTTCTTATATCGTACAGACACGATTCTCAGCGCACTGATGTCAAGGCCGCACCTACTTAGATTGAACATTCTCGGTACAATTTCAGAAGAACGCGCCATTTATTTCCCAGTGTTGAAATATCGAGCAACATTGGCAAGGTAAATCACAGCCACAACTCTTCACTGGGTGCCATTGTTCGTCTTCACGAGGATCGTTTAAGCCTTCGATCACGTTATTCTCCGTTTCAATAATAAGAGAGTCTGGAATGGCGGTGTTGGTCGTATCTTCTCGAACACGAGCAATACGAGAAGATGCATCGGCATTTCTTGTTGGAGCTCTTTTACTCACAAAAGGGCAATGTGAATTCTGGACAAGCTTGGGCGAGGTTCCATGTACCACTAGCCCTTTCTGATAGATCTCAAACATATGTAAGTCATTGCTTCGTGAAACGCTGTTGTCAGCTGAAATGGAAACACCCTGCTGCCTCCCTTCCGAGGAGAAAGCCGTAGAGAGATCCGTCTCCGGACCTTCTGGGAAATTAGTATCCATGGAAATGAGCTCCATGCTCCTAACATCGGTGAAAGTGTTTTCCCCAAAGACCTCTTGGATGTTAACAGCTTTGGCAATTCTTCGAAGCGGACACTTGTTGGCTTGATGGTTTTTCTTCGAGCTTCCCCACTTAAAGCATTCACCGCAGCCCAAAGAGCACATGAAAGGTTTTTCATCAGTATGAACTCGTAAATGTGCTTTAGCATTATACTTTGTGGAGAAGGAACGCTGGCACAACGCATACGGACACGGATGTGATCCTTTGCCTTCTAGCTTCGTTCGACGATTTTTCCCAATTGACGCCATCGGCCTTGAGATATCACTGAAATTAAGAGCGCCACTACCTCTCTGCTGCGAACTTGAAGCTTTGGATGTGACATCGGCTACCGGTGGGTAAAAATGCTGCTGCATTTGAAATAGTCCTGTTCCGTCTTCAAAAACGAGGGGAGGCTCACATGCGCTGTGATCCGCGACATCCATGGCAGATGTTCGAAAGTGAAGAGAAAGCGAAGGAAGGCGCGGCGGACAAAATGGGACCTTGATACCGTCTCATTGTCAATGCAGTATATTGATTTCTGAAGGAAAGGAACATTTAACGGCCTTATATAGACAGTCCCGCGAGCATGAAGCAAAGGAAGTGGTACGGAAAATGAGGCAAACACAAGCGAGTGCGGCAGAGATCCCATGACTGCAGCTCATGTTGGCCTCAACAAGAACTCACGGGATAAGGACTCGGTGAAAAACAGACATATGTATCCAATAATGTGGGGACTTGCTCTTTAAGAGCCCTCAAAGGGTGGAACTGTGCAATAGCTACCAAATATCACCAAACGTGCGACATCTGAAACTATTGGCTGATAGACAAGTGGTGGAACCGGCAGGCACTAGCAGAAACGTCAGAATCTCGAGCAACTCAACCACCCATCGCAACTACCGAAACAGGAACGTCGATGATGGTCACGAACATTAGATGCTTCCTCTGACGCATATCTTGCGAAACCCATGTCCCTCCTCTTTGTCTTCGTATTCGTGACCAGAGAAAAAAACTTGTTTGTTTTGCTCTTTTTGTTTGAATACGACTTCGAAATTCCTTGGATTGTCAGTAGAAGCTTTGCAGATAGTGTGCACTTCTTAAAGTTAGCAAAGGTGCTGAACTTACAATTTCTCAAGAAGCATAGTAGCCTTCGTAATGGGTTCTGGAATTGGGATTGCCTCCATTCCGTTGGGGTACATTATGTAGAGAGCATTGCAATTCAATCTAACGTGAGACAGGGGAGGGATCCGTGGTGTAAGGTCCATCTTGTTTTTAACTGAAATTCATAGAACTAACACCTCTTTATACTGTTTGTTGTGGTTCTTTTGGCATATTCAGAGGCTTCTGGGGACTCCGTACTCTTAAAATGGAAAAGAAAGAACTGATCAAAGCAGACTTTTCTGCTGTGCGTGAAAACCCGTCCGAAAAGGGATGTATGAACAATACAACTGGCTGCGAACCGTAACGCCAATGCTTCGAGTAAGTGCAGAATGACGTTTTTGGAGCTTTGTATAATATTGATATTATCTACAGAAGAAGCGCCATGTTGATACTCGATATCATCACGTTCTTACGTGCAAAAGAACTGGCAAAGTACTTGAGAGCAATGAAAGGCACGGTAGTTCTTTACCCTTTCCTTCTAAAAGAAAATTGCTGGAAAGGTGCTTTGTCTTTATTGGCTTCCTATTCGCTTTGGCAAGCAGGGAGAGGTGTCAGAGGTATATGGTACCAGGATTGTTCTCATAATTCTAGGCCTTCATGCATTACAATTATGCTACGCGCGGCATAGTGAGGAGAGCCTCACAGGTTGAGCTGAGATCTCATTCTTATATACCAGGGGCGTATTTGTGACTGACTATTTTGCCATAATGGGGAATATGACTGACTGCCTCGGCAAAAGAAGTAGTCATCATCCTAATTTTTGATTATTATTGAAGGTTTTTGACTACCAATTTTGGAAAAGTATTGACTAATGCCTACTTCATGTGGCAAAATAGTTAGTCACAAATACGCCCTGTTATATACATGAGATGAAGAGGGTCATTGCAAGGTGTGAATTTCCTACAGCTATTCCACCAGGAAAAGTGGGCAGATAGAAAGACCCAAGTCTTCATAAGTGAGACTCCCCATTTCCTTCTGAGACATGTGCGAAATTAGCGACGGTAGCCTTCCATTGCAGCACTAACTGGAGTGGAATCTAAGCCGTACATGAAAAAGAGGCCTGTTCTGAAATGTGCGAAGGTACAGGCGTTCGATCTACCAGTAATATTCTCGAAATAAGCCTCGAGTTCTTTTTTGAGGAACCAGACCGTGCGGTCCTCCCGCCGTTTGGGAACATACACCTCAGCAACTATTCTCTTTGAGACATATTTCATGGAACTCGAACTTTTCCGTTTCAAACGAAGTCATGCACATCGTTTGCGTTCTGATGGAAGTATCATTCTACCCCCTATTACAAGTAATCTAGTCGTCCAGTCTAATTAGCTTGCATGAGTCCGAATACACGTCTGGCATTCTGTAATTTGGATAGAGGAACTTTCTAAGAACGCTGAGACCCCTAACACCACGAAAAGGTCCGCCATAATTGACTCCAATTGATGGCACGATTTTGAGCATTTGGAAGTTCTATGTTTCGACTGAGCCACGAAAGCATAGATCCAACAGTTGACCCTATAATCACGTTTGCTCGAACGAGGAAGCACTGGCCCCAGAAAATGATAAACATTAATTCCGAATGCTTTGAGGGAAAGAAGCAAGGAATCAGAAAGAACATCTTGCTTCTTTGTAGCAGGTTTCGTTCACGTGATTATCCTTGCTTCGCTCATTCTTGTTCACTTGCGGCACATTGTTGCTTATTTGGTCGTCATACACAAATAATCGTTATGTATAATTTGATGGGAAAATGAGATATGTATGTTTCATGGATATTGTTCTTGTTTCTTCATATGTAAGCTTGTGCCTGTGTGGACTAGATACATTGGCTTGTACGGAGCCCGGAGAGTAGACATGCCTTGAGAGGTTTCAGAACAGATTTCTCCTGGGTGAGCAGTTCTGCATGGTCAACAAGACGTTCAAAACTTAGCTATCTCCCCACGTACCGGGAAAGGTATTTGTTTAGGTGATTGGTTGAACGGTTGGTGAGGGCGAATGGTTGATGCTTACATTATCGTTATCACCACTCAAATGTTTAATTTGTGCTGCCGCGAAGAGTCTTAAGACCACGTCCGGAGAACCGATGTACACTTCCATGCTTGAGATGGTTGTAAGGGGCGCAACTTGATGTATTGCCAATTTTAGTTCAGAAACCAGTCGACTCAAAGACATAGTATGCATCGGAAGGCTTGGGGCATCTTACCTTTCATTTCGTTCGGTTTCTCTAACCTTGCACCACACGCTCTTTTCGGCGAGCATTTGCGGTTCTTCAGCTTGTTTATGATTGGTCTTAGATTACACGAATATCCCCCAGACTGCAAGAAAATGATTTTACGTCTGTATCAGTCTCGAGCCTTGGGCAGAACAATGCCTACTCCTTCCGAGGAGTATGAGTCCTTGTTTACACTGACTACGAAGACCTACGAAGGGTGGACTTGGAAGCGCCGCTGGTCGGTAAACACTTCGCCGCTTCATTGGATGAGTCCAACTCCACAACCCACGTCAGATCGTTAACTTTTCAGAAAGCGACTTGTTAGGCCAAAGGGCACAGGGGGTAGTTCAGTGTGTGGTCCGGGATCACTCTCCTCACTTCTCTCTGAACGGTGGGAGACATAATCGTTCAAGATCTTGACAAATTCGGCGTCTGATTCTCATTCTCTATCTATCGATACCAGTATGGATGCACCGCTGTGACATCAAGCGTTTTCCTTTTTAGTTAGCACGTGACCCTATCTCTTCGAAGTAGTTTCCGAAACGATCCTTATATTCCTTGCAGTCTTCAGTAGAATAACTGGACGAATGAGATAATCTCGAGTCGTACTGAAGTGCAAAGATTCATGAGTCTCATACCGAAATGTCTACTCGTTTCAGTCAAGGTTTCAACTCGCTCCTGCGTTCCATTTAAGGCGGAGAAACTGTACGTACTGATCTACAATGATAGAACACAACGCTGACCTTTGGGCCTCGTCGACGTCTTGACCCCACAACTGCCCGTCATCTGATAAATAATTATTGAAGAGTTTATTTTTATTCTACCAGAGAGCGTGCCGGCATTACGACGGAATTCTGAGGCGGTCGCGAGTTTCGGTCTTGTTTGTGTGGGTGATACCACACTCAATGATATCGAAAAAGAAAACTTGTCATCTTCGAATGCGGTGTACGCTTTGCGTGAACTGCACGAGGGGTCTGAATATCAGATGAGTCACAACGTTTATTTGCATTTACTTAGTGGTTCATGTTTGCAACACGGGGCTTCTACAGCAGTATCATTCTAGGTATAGAGGGACGTGATTTGACAACACACCCCAGCATAGTCGGCATTAAAGCCCAGAATTCGAAATTATGACCCTTGACCCTGCGCCGTTGCGAATTGAGTTTCCGATCTCTTGAAAGCAAACTTCAAGCGGGAATGATTGCCTTCTAAGATCTATTGAAAATCAATAGTCACATGACATTCAAGAATGACTGGGAGAAGACTTGCGCAGAAAAACTTAGGAAATCGGTGAAAAAAAAACTCATGTTTTGTTCTAAAAGTTTAAATGGTAGCAATGTGTGACGTAGGAAACTTCAAAGCTAAAGCCGGACCCGGGATGTCATTAAACTCGCCCAGGCGATCGGCGGACTGGTCGCCTTCGTCGACCTGGGATGTCTCTAAAAGCGACCAGGCAGTCGGCAGACCGACGGCCCCAAGCGACCTGGGTGGCACTGTCCAGAAAAGGCCCCCGCTAAGCTGTGCGAAACGGTAGGCACGACGCACGCGCTTCCCGGAAGATCTTGCCAGCCTTTCCCTGAGTTTTCCCGGAAGGGTCAGGAGTTTCCTACGGAAACTGAGGCGGCAGTCTTACCTCACGCAGCATAGCATCGCGTGGATAATGGAAGAAAACAGGCCCGCCCGTACAAGGATCTGAATGGTTTTACAGGGTTTTTACGGAACTTGCGCCAGGATTGAAGAAAAGCACGTGTGTTAGGTCGGTTCAACTACCCGAAATCGCCAAGGGTAAAGAGGAAAGGGTGGGTAGAACGTCGTTAGTGCTTCTAGACGACGAAAACGAGGCACATTGGAATCCGCCTTGTCGTGGTGTGCCCCTTAGCTGACGTCCTCTGGTGGAAAGGGAAGGAATAGCAGAGAAAAGAATGGAAAAGGCGAGTCGCGTCAGAACGAAATGGATCCGATCTCGGGTCTTCCCGTAGAAGCTTGGTACTAATCTTTCCATGTTCCGAGATAGTAGCTAGTGAGCGCAACACGGCTGCTGCAAGGTGAGAGCAAGCAGCAGTCATCGGCTACATTCCGGGGACATGAATAGAGATTGGTACTACGGGACAGAGAAAATCTTTCTTTCCGAGGAGCTTTACGTACATAGAGTTTAGCATGCTAGACGAAGAAAAGCTCCCCTGTAGAGTTAGATTCTACCACAATGCCGTAATCAGGTAATGTGTGCCCATAAAAAAGAAGAAGAACAAAGCTAAAGCCCACGATACAGGACCCTCCTAATAAGGGCTAAGTTACCTTCGTTTCAACACTTCTGCTTATGCGTGAAATTCACAGCCTGCAGTTGGTGCAACAGTAGCTATTCTTAGAATAACAAGGATAGCGGACCGCTAGCCAGCCTCCCTTGTTGTGCTTTGTTTCTGCAGTAGCCATGCACAGAGAACTTGCTGGTGACGAAGTAAGCTAACCCTTACCATCGGTACAAGGGTAAGAAGGGCCTTCGGCCCTAGCACTCTTTCCTGCAGTGGTGACGTCTGCATCTTGCCTGCAGGAAAGAGTGATAGGGCCGGAGCTTGAGAGATCACAAACCTGAGAATGAAACGTTTTGGTTGTCCAAAACGTTTGATTATCATTGGTGCAAAGAGCTGGCGTACCAAAAGGCTCAAAAAATGAGCGTGAAGCACGATTTTGGGTGCTGGCGCAGTTTGCGCCAAAAAAACGAAATCGTGCATTTTACTTATTTTCTAAGGGGTGCGAAGGTCGTTGTCGCACAAATCCTTAGAGAGAGAGAAGAGAGAGAGAAGAGAGAGAGACTGTTGGTACCTTGGTAGCCCCAGTTTCGTACTGTACGTTCGCTTCCCTGCTATCATAGTTTGCACTTTTGTACCGAACGAATCAACTCAGTAGGATGCGGTGAAGTATTGTTGTTGCTCTTTGTGCCACTTGAAGCAGTTGTTTCCCGTTGGCTCCGTTATAGATGCGACAATCGGAAGCATCCATTAATAGAGTTTCAAAGCTTACCGGACTGGAAGACTCTAGGCTTGCATGCGGATATCTCTTGGAGTCCTTGGATTTGAGTACGCACGAAACAGGCGGAGCGAGTTCAGCTGAGATAAGAAAGAAAAGCCGGGAAGGTCGATGTTTTCAGTTTCAGGGGAGATTGTCGGGGATATCGATGCCATAACGGGTCCGTATGTTTTTGATGGCGTGGGAGCTATAGTACGCTGAACGTCCGTTATAACCGGTGGGGTCGATGCAATGCCTGGAAACGTTATACCTTCTGGACCAAAACCCAGATTAACTAGGTATTCTATATCAGCAGAGATTGTTGGAAATGTAGGCGCCATAATTGATTCATAAGGCTCAGATGGGAAGATGGGCATAGAGGGCTGAAAATCAGTGTTCGTTGAGTCTGGTGATGATACCAGGTTGGAGACCCATGGAGTTTCTTTAGACTCACCCAGATCATCCACATACTCTACACCAGGATAGGTCGTTGGTAGTATGGATGCCAGAATTGGTTCGTAAGTTTCCATTGAAATGAACACTATAGAAGGCTGAACAATATCCGTCGCGACTGGTGGGACCGAGAAAAAGTCTGAAACCCATGGAGATTCACTAGCATCTATGAGCGATGTCTCAGGTTCAGCAACCGTTTTCTGGGTGGGCATGACATCCGTTGAAGAGGTCCATGTAGATGACTGTAACTTGTCCTTACTTCGAATAGGCAAAGCGGACGGAGTGCCGCTGCTTGTTGCACCGAGTGAGTCTTCTGTTTGGGAGTCAATTGATTCGTACCCCGAGGGAGATAATAACAGCGGAGCACTGAAATAGGTATTTCCGTCTGACCAAGCAAAGTAGCCTGTTGGATTTGGATATGGCGAAAAGATTAAACCCGGGTTGTTTGCAGTAGAGGAGGAAGTTGTTGATTGTGCTGTGGGGTTAAGGCTTAGCACAGAAGTGGGAGACTGAGTCGGTTGGGAATGAGTAAGTAAGGGACTGGATGACGGAGTCGGCATAGCCGAGGCACTGAGTACAGGTGACCGCGAAATGGACGATGAATGAGTTAGTGTGAGTGAAGCCGTTTCCAAAGGTGCAGTGGGAGAGATCGAATGAGTAACAGTATGTGATACTTCTGGAGAAGAGGTTGGAGTTGGTGCCGCCGAATTTGGTGGAGAATATGATGATATTGTTGAGCGTGAGGGAAAAGGGATGATCGAAGACGTAGAAGACTGCAACGGTGTTGTTGGCAGTGTCGGGGTCGGCGTAATGGAAGGTGAAGCACTCTGCAACGGTGTTGTTGGCAGTGTCGGGGTCGGCGTAATGGAAGGTGAAGCACTCTGCGACAGTGTTCTTAAGGGAGTCCGGGTTGGAGTGACCGAAGGCGAAGCAGTCTGTGAAGGTGTGTTTGAGGGAGTCGGAGTTGGAGTGACCGAAGGCGAAGCAGTCTGTGAAGGTGTGTTTGAGGGAGTCGGGGTTGGAGTGACCGAAGGCGAAGCAGTCTGTGAAGGTGTGTTTGAGGGAGTCGGAGTTGGAGTGACCGAAGGCGAAGCAGTCTGTGAAGGTGTGTTTGAGGGAGTTGGGGTTGGAGTGACCGAAGGCGAAGCAGTCTGTGAAGGTGTGTTTGAGGGAGTCGGAGTTGGAGTGACCGAAGGCGAAGCAGTCTGTGAAGGTGTGTTTGAGGGAGTCGGAGTTGGAGTGACCGAAGGCGAAGCAGTCTGTGAAGGTGTGTTTGAGGGAGTTGGGGTTGGAGTGACCGAAAGCGAAGCAGTCTGTGAAGGTGTGTTTGAGGGAGTTGGGGTTGGAGTGACCGAAGTCGAAGCAGTCTGTGAAGGTGTGTTTGAGGGAGTTGGGGTTGGAGTGACCGAAAGCGAAGCAGTCTGTGAAGGTGTGTTTGAGGGAGTTGGGGTTGGAGTGACCGAAGTCGAAGCAGTCTGTGAAGGTGTGTTTGAGGGAGTCGGAGTTGGAGTGACCGAAGGCGAAGCAGTCTGTGAAGGTGTGTTTGAGGGAGTCGGAGTTGGAGTGACCGAAGGCGAAGCAGTCTGTGAAGGTGTGTTTGAGGGAGTCGGGGTTGGAGTGACCGAAGGCGAAGCAGTCTGTGAAGGTGTGTTTGAGGGAGTTGGGGTTGGAGTGACCGAAGGCGAAGCAGTCTGTGAAGGTGTGTTTGAGGGAGTCGGAGTTGGAGTGACCGAAGGCGAAGCAGTCTGTGAAGGTGTGTTTGAGGGAGTCGGAGTTGGAGTGACCGAAGGCGAAGCAGTCTGTGAAGGTGTGTTTGAGGGAGTCGGAGTTGGAGTGACCGAAGGCGAAGCAGTCTGTGAAGGTGTGTTTGAGGGAGTTGGGGTTGGAGTGACCGAAGGCGAAGCAGTCTGTGAAGGTGTGTTTGAGGGAGTTGGGGTTGGAGTGACCGAAGGCGAAGCAGTCTGTGAAGGTGTGTTTGAGGGAGTTGGGGTTGGAGTGACCGAAGCGAAGCAGTCTGTGAAGGTGTGTTTGAGGGAGTTGGGGTTGGAGTGACCGAAGGCGAAGCAGTCTGTGAAGGTGTGTTTGAGGGAGTCGGAGTTGGAGTGACCGAAGGCGAAGCAGTCTGTGAAGGTGTGTTTGAGGGAGTCGGAGTTGGAGTGACCGAAGGCGAAGCAGTCTGTGAAGGTGTGTTTGAGGGAGTCGGAGTTGGAGTGACCGAAGGCGAAGCAGTCTGTGAAGGTGTGTTTGAGGGAGTCGGGGTTGGAGTGACCGAAGGCGAAGCAGTCTGTGAAGGTGTGTTTGAGGGAGTTGGGGTTGGAGTGACCGAAGGCGAAGCAGTCTGTGAAGGTGTGTTTGAGGGAGTCGGAGTTGGAGTGACCGAAGGCGAAGCAGTCTGTGAAGGTGTGTTTGAGGGAGTCGGAGTTGGAGTGACCGAAGGCGAAGCAGTCTGTGAAGGTGTGTTTGAGGGAGTCGGAGTTGGAGTGACCGAAGGCGAAGCAGTCTGTGAAGGTGTGTTTGAGGGAGTCGGAGTTGGAGTGACCGAAGGCGAAGCAGTCTGTGAAGGTGTGTTTGAGGGAGTCGGGGTTGGAGTGACCGAAGGCGTGGGCGAAGCCGAGGATGTGGGAGAAGCGGATTGTTTTGCTGGAGATGTTAGAGAAACCGATGCACTAATTGTTGGAGAGGGCGTACTGGTTGACGAAGGCGTGGTTATAGGAGAGGTGGAAGGTGTAGGAGCAGGCGGGGGAGGTGCCGCATAGAGAAGAGGAGCCGGAATCTGTGCCGATTCAACGTAGTATCCGCTAGTGTGATACTGAGGTTCTGCGTGATACACTGCACAGTCGTCTTGTTTGAGTCGAAGTAGGTTGTAGTATCGGTTTCGTGTCCCATCAAAGACTGAGGCGGAGTTGAGGACTAACATCTTCTTCAGCTTCCAAATGTCGAAGTTTGGGTTTTCCCCAAGAATGAGCGCAACAGCACCTGCTACGTGAGGTGCGGCCATCGACGTACCAGACATGGTTCTGCTCCCAATGTCAGAGAGGTGTGATGCTGATTCGATGTACTGCCCTGGTGCAGCAATGTCTATGCATCTCCCCCATTACTGGACCAGCGGGTGAGATCATGACTCGTAGAAGCTGCAACCGTGATCACGTTTTCAGATCTTGCTGGAGTCCACGCACATGCATCATCTTTCCCATTACCTGCCGCTACCACGGGAATTATGTTGGCATTCAGTAGATCTTTCATAGCCAAATCCAAAAGGTCTGTCTCCGCTCTTGCTCCAAGAGAAAGAACGGCCACAGCGGAGTTGGCGGGATGAGCTTGTCTATGATGAATAACCCAGTCTACTGAGTTAAGCACGTCCGTAAGTGACCCCCTGTTGTCTTCGTCAAGAGTCTTCACACAGAAAACTGTACATTTCTTACAAAGGCCATAGGTGTTTCCTGCAGCGGTACCTGAAACGTGCGTGCCATGTCCGTGACCGTCTTCGAATGTTGTGTACCTTCCAACTCTGACACCCTTCACTCGACCATTGAACTCAATGTGAGATATGCGACATCCTGAATCTAGTACATACAGGAAGACACCACCTCCGAGTCGTGGGAAGCACGATAGATCAAGCTTTTTGTCAAGAGATGTAGCGACCTGATCGATCCTATCCAGATTCCATATGACATTTTTGTATTGCAGGATTCTTTCCGTTGAATGGTTGAAGGAATTGCTGTCTGTATATGCTTCAGAATCCTCCTCTACCATTTCTTCAGGCATCAATCCAGGATCATCAATAGTCTCTCCAATACTAACAGGGGGAGCAATACGTTGTCATACTGCCTGCGGATTCGCTTCTCATGACGAACGACGTACTGACCAATACTGTGAGCAGACACATGATCATATCCATCACAACGGGCCTCAACAATTTTAAGGGAAGCGAGGAGTGAGACATTTGTGCATTTGGTCTTGCTTAGGAGGGCCATGACATGTCCGATACATTTGCTATCGCATTTAGGGTCTAAGCGAAAGAGCTGATATTCATTGATGTGATCTTGCAAACGAATTGCAGCATGAGGTCTGTAGGAGAGTATTCGGCTGTCGAGATATTCCATGTCACTGGTAATGGGCAGAGGAAAGCCAATTGTAAAGGGTCCAGAACGACAGAGCAGAAAGAGAACAACTACGATCACCATAACTCGGGCACACATGTTGCTCATCGATTGCGTTCACTTGTGTTTCTGCACCTTTTTGCAAATGGAAGTGAGCCGTAAAGGTTCTTCTTCAAGTGTTTCACTGGTTATGAAGAGATTTGTACGATGTTGGGACGGTGGTTATTGGAGTGTTTAAGAAGTTCGAGGAAGGTGGAAAAGAGTCGATAATGCTCATGCATCTTTCTGATGACATCGAAACAAGGCAGCATGTATACACAGAAGAAGTGTTTGCATTGCGTACAGTTGGTTGCCTTCAATAGCGTAAAAGGAGAGCTTCAGAATGACTGTTAGTCGTACTATGATCGAGTATTTGTCTTCTTCAATACATAGAGATGCCGGAAATGGTGGTTATCACGGTAACTGACTATCTCAAATGCAACTGTGACGATAGTTTAGGGGAGGGCAGTAAGGTTCTATGACACTAATAACAGCAAAAGCAGTGAAATGCATTTTCTCAACTTGAGACACCATGAATGTTTCATTATTGGGTTCCCTCGTTTGGTTTGGACGGTTGCTGTTCAATGAATGGGGATGTGTTCATATGGCTATGCTTGTGTTGCTTCTCGGGATTACATCCAGTGATGGCAAAACTCAGCAGCTCTCTTCAGAAGTATATGCAGAATCTCACTAATGCTCATGAGGGAAGGAAGGTTGCTGGTCTCCGTGAGAGACGAATCGCTTGTCTATTTCGCTTTACTCGTTAGTGGAGGGAAGACGGGTACACCTCGTGAAGGCCGAACGGCTTGTACCCGCTCATGAAGGAATCTTGCTAGTGGCTCACTGTAATTATGCTTCGTAGATCTTCTTTCCCGGTGGTTGGTCAGTTCGTGAGAATGGAGGAGTGCAGCGAGTCGCCGCAGAGCCGTAAGAAAGCTATGTGCAGCTCATTTGCACGCATGCACTGCTACTTTGAGAAGCAGTTTCTTAACTAGAGCAAACATGATACCGTAACTGTAGATCGAGTGTTGAAAACGATGCAGGGCACTATATACTACGCTACTCAAACCGAAAGGAATCCAAGAGGCTAGAGCTTCGGTGATGTTCTTCTCAGATGGTACGGAAGCATATATCATACATTGTCCTGAAATAGTCAAGAAATTCTTCTGGCTTTCTAGGTAGAAGGGAATTCTTTGCCTCAGGTTTCTCTGGACGGGTCGCCATCAGGCATCAAGAGCCCATAGAGAACAAGAAAGACAGCGACAATGGTGCAAACACTTGCCACTTGAAGTAAAACATAGCAAGAAGTGATGCGAGCTGACATAACAATAAAACCAAGAGAAGCAGAGACCAGACGCACTATGGAAAGGGTCATTGAAACTTCAAGTGTCGATATAGATTCCTGTTATCAGGCACCGACGTCATTGCCAGGACAGCCCAGTAGCATGGCGTCAGACTAGCTTGTCAGATCCGAATTAGACATTACTTGTACGTTTAATACTAATGGTATGTAGCTTAGGGGCGTTCCATGAATTGACGAAACTCTGAACTCGAAATCACAGCCGAATTTAACTGTCAGCTTCTTGAACAGTAATGCTCCTGGTCAACGACGCCTGTATATCAACCTGATGAGGTTGCAGAGAGCATGCAACTCTGTTGGCTTCACGTTGTCACCACTTGCGGCGACTACAAACCTCACACTCCCTTGGCCTTATCTACATTTTCCATACCATACGGCTGCTTGCTTCCTCTACAGCAAATGCCGCGACCTATAACACTTTATCTGGATGTACTCCAGTCCCACCAAACACTCTATGACACCATCAAGGGCCGTCATAGACGACGACAACATGAACATATCAAACGTTTTGTACTTTTGTATCTCTTACACTTATGGGATGCAGAGCATTCTATTAGAAGTATCCGAACAGTCATTTGTCGTCCACCATTTTCCCCAATTCAACACAATGGAAGCATTTCCAACTTTGCTTTCAAGCGAATGTACCGCGTCTCAAAGTTTCAGTTCAGGCTACTTTCGTCGAGTTTGCGTCAGCAATTGCAAAGAAAGCAACGCAAAAATTGTCATGTAGCTGCTGCAGTAAGCATCGAAGTGATTCTTTTCGTCACTCTACGAATCCTGGCCGGAGGAAGCTATTTTGACATTGGATGGCCGTACGGCATAGGAACTACAACTCTTTATTCCTTATTTCAGGAATCAATGTTCGCTCTCAAGAACTGTCTACCTCCAGTACGCTTCCCACAATCCGAAAGAGAATTCAAAGTGAATGCTTACATGTTTTGCAAACTGCGAAATAGTCCTCTTTGTGGCGTTATTGCAGCGTTAGATGGAATTGCCATCGAAGTTCAGAAACCTCGTCTATGTGACGCTCTTGATTCACGCAAGTTCTACAATCGAAAAGGATTTTTTTCGTTATGCGTACAGGCCGCCGTACAGGGAGACTATCGGTTTTGCTTTGTTTCAGCCACGCATTCTGGAGGCACTCATGATGCGACAGCTTTTTCCGCAACGAAACTTTACCAACTGCTGAAAGGTTGTACTCTGCCGGACTGGGCCGCAGTCGTCGCTGATGATGCGTACAGCAACGAGGGTTGAGTGCTTTCACCGTACGCTGGAAAGCGGTTGACGCAGAAGGAAGACAATTTTAACGCGTACCATTCCTCTTGTCGCACAATAGTGGTACAGGCTTTCGGTATGCTTGTCAGCAGATTCGGTATCTTTTGGTCTGCAATAAGGTATCCCTTGAGAAAAGTACCTTTGATCATCTTAGTGGCTTGCCAGCTGCATAATTTCATTATTGATAATGCAGATGATACTCTGTTTGAATACATCTCAAGCCACGAAGAAAACCATGTACACGGGTCTCCGGCTGTCAATTTTCAAGACGCGCTTCACATGGAACGTGACAGCTTGAGGTCCCGAAATCGGTCTCGTCAATCTTCAACGCTTCGCGAGAATGTCGCTGAACAACTGCACAGAATGGGGTTCTTACGACGAAGAACCGGCGGGAGAGCAGCGTGCAGGGAGACATAGCGCACTTCCATTTGCACGACAGAAGCGTGATGCTGCTCAAACAAAGCACGTTTATGAACGCCTCCGGTTGCGCAGTACGCGCCGCTCTTAAGTACATGGACGCTCTTGTCGCAGCTCTGCTGGCTGTGACAGACGATATATCGCTTGATCTGGGAGAAATTAGACTACGAGCGAAAGGCAGCGCCGGTCGGCATAATGGGCTGAACAGTACACAACAATTTGTTGGCGGTATGAATTACGCTAGGCTACGAATTGGCGTTGATTCTCCGGGTGGTAGAGCAGAAGATTGGACGCACTTCGTTCTTGGATCCTTTTCGCAATTAGAGAAGCAGGTTTTGGAAAAAGTGGAATGGGATGTGATGGAAGCCGTTGACTACGGGGTAGACGAAGCAAGCATCCAAAAAGTTCAGACTCAGATTGCGTTGGCCAAGCAAGGGAGACGAAATCATTGCTGACAACGAGTGGTTTTTGTCACTGCTTTAGTGGACATGTGTTCTTATTCAACGTTACAGCTGAAGGGGGAGGCTCTAAATCAATACTTGAAGCGTTAATGTGTCAGCGACATAAAATCTTCAGAGACAAGGATAAAAAAATGAAACGCGGGTTAAAGGAGTTGTACCAGCGCTTCAAGAATTGTTCTTCTTGGCATGGTTGAAATGAATTTACGAACAGTCGCGAAGTCGGGCTGCAGCTTGTTCCGCGGTAAGATCTCTCTGCGACTCACCAAGCATCTCAAATCCAACCATGAAATTTCCAACGGTAGCGCTTCGAAGAAGTGGGCGATAAAAGTGCGTATGGAAATGCGCATATTCATTCTTACTTGGGTCTGTACCATTGTAGGTAGGCGCTTGATGAATACCCATTGAATACGGGAACAAAGTGGTGAAAAGATTGTCATAGCGTGCACACACGGGACCGTAGATGTTGGCCAAATCCAGTTGCATGGCGCCGGTAAAGTTGACGAGGCAGGGTACTCTCACTTTGCTTATGACCATGACCTCGAAGGGCCAAGTAGCCCAGAATGGTACGACGGCGAGGAAAGTTTCATTCTGACATACGATACGTTCCTTTGCTTCCATTTCGAGTTTGACATAGTCCTCCAACATTTGGATTCCCTTCTTAGTCTGATAGGCTTTGATATTAGCGAGTGCGATGCGCGGCTCTTCCGGAACGAACTCAGATGCCTAGATCTGACCGTGAGGATGAGGGTTGGAGCATCCCATCATCTGTCCCTTGTTATAGGATATCTGCACGTGCCCGATGTAATCGAGCTTGGAGAGGCTGTCATACTCCTCAACCCAGGCATCAAAAACGGCTTTGATCTCCTTGACGGTCATTTCAGCGACAGTTAGGTTGACCTTCGAGGAGAAGCAGACAACGCAACATTTTCCACGCACAGCTTTGGCTGCGAGAGGATCGTTGTTCTCAACGCTGCCAACCTCACCGCATGGGGTGTCCGCCAATAAAGCCTGGAAATCATTGTCGAAGACAAAGGTAGAGTCGTACTCGGGGTTCGCGCATTCACTAAACGGCTGGGTGGACATCGAGAAAAAAGCCCTCAAATCTCACGCACAAAACGTACGAAAGAAACAGCAAGAAGAACTCAGTGAAATGCGCTTGGGGAGAGTGATCTCTGGAAATGTAGAAAACCGAAACTGCATGCAAGAGAACAAGTGGTGACAGTGTTTACGGCTTGAGCGCCATCACATCTTCACATGAGTACATGTATGTGAAGCAGTTGATCCAGACTGAGAGAACCCCCCCCCCGAAGACCCGAAGAGAACAGACGATGGTTATACAGAAAACGAGAAATGTATTTGCTAGTGGGTATATTATTACGGAAAAAGAAACAGATAACGCGACAGCCAGAGGTGTATAGTGCTGGAGGCAGATGATGAAAGGATGTAGATATGGAAGGTACAAAAGCCCACCATACCCATGCGAGCAATCGACATGGAGGCGGTAAGAACAGGCAAAAGAGACAAAAGCTGAGACGGTGGTAAGAGGTAAATTAAACAATACGCTGGTAAATTCTGGTGCGAGTAAGAGTGGACTCCAAAACATCCTTCAGACTAACCAGAAATGCATCGAGTTCGGTGACAATAATAACAGACCACTTGAGCCAGTTCGAAGCCGGTCGAAGAGACGCAACCATGTTCGCTCTTGTGCGTGCAGTTGTTTCTCCCACGATGTGTGGAACAAAGGTCTCTTGCTTCAGTTTCAGCGTGGACGTATCCATTCCAAGCATCGCCGCCACAAGCAGAGATGCGAGCTTCAACAAGGCTCTTGAGTGCAAAATTAACCGGAAGACGATCGAGCTGGGCCCTGATCCTTTTGTGACACACGGGACGGGGGGTATGTCTCTCATGCTCGAATAGTGAGGCGGGACAGGAGGTGCACAACGTGTGGCCGCACGGTGCAACGCGGGGTATGATGAATTCGGTGAGACATACAGGACAATCCAAGGGTAAGGAGGGATTCAATGCTTAGTGAGAGGTGGGTGGATATTGTGGTTTTAGGTCGCTGTTGCAAACGTTGACATTGCGACGAAGACGTCTTCTGGCGCGTCAGGCACCGAGAGTTGCGTCCAATGCAAAGCAGCCGGGTGAAGCCAGGGCGGGCGCTACGGCGTTGCGCTTTCCCATGATGAAGTGCCAATGGACTTGGGGAAGAAACTCTAATGTCGAAAGGGCAGCAGCGGAAAGCTGCCTGCCGAAGCAAGCCGGCCGGGTCGAGCGCGCTGCACATGGTGGCTGCTTTTTGTCTGCATAGATGATATTACACAGCTCAAAACCCCAGCTTGTTCTGCTATTGCAGAGGTACTTGGTCATGTTGTATTGGCCGAATCAGCATGACGCGTACACGTGTCCACAGCACGCTTACACACCAATGAACTCGAAAGCCCTTCGTCGTCTTCTTCGTCTATTCGCTTTCTTCGTCTTCTTCTTCCGCCAGTCTTTGTTCGTGGGCCCGTCTGCAGTTGGATATATGAAGCACTCTAGCACAATACGCGCAGCTCTCAGCGTGCTTCTCTCCATCTGCGCATTGCTCCAGTACCGGATCATTCGCCTGCAGCTCCCTGCGTTACAGTCAGCCCCCCTCGCAGATGCAATATCGTTTCTAGCACCTCCACTCGTCCTGGCACTCGGTGCCATTCTGCACCGCAGCCTGCCACCAATTTGTTTCATTCCGCTGGTCATTTATCCCTCGCTCAGTGCATGTGTGCTTGCAGTTGCTCAACTGCTTTGCCTGTTCCTGCTAACTGCTCTTGTCATATGCTCCTCCAAAACCGACTTTGTTTGTGCTTGCATTACATCACTGTTCTTGTTCATACTGGATGCTGCTTTACACTCTCGTTTATCACATGTTTTGTTGTTTAAAGTACTCAAAACTACGCTTCCCTCACTAACATTTGCGATTGCAATGACGCACTTTGCGATAAGATCTGTAGCTCTAAACACATTACGTCTTTCACGGGACAAGCGCACTCGTCGGAAAAAGAAACCCCTCCTCATCATGTACAGTTTGGTCATGGCTTTCCTGGCATCACTACTTGTAGGACAGCTCCCCCCATTCATGCCACCACCACCACTTTCTAAACATTATACCCTCCTTGCACAGTCTCGTGGTACGACGGGCTTGATCAGAGTTGTTGAGAAACGAGGGGAGTATCGAATGCTACTTGAGGATCTGTCCGTCTTGGGTGGTTATTTCGATGCCAGCAAGTACTACCCGGATTCCATATTCTCCCAATTCTATGTTCAGGAGGCAGTACGGCTTGTCGGACAGCGCAAGGAAAACGCAACTGCACTATGTATTGGTCTGGGTATTGGAGTTGCTGCGAACGCCCTTTCGAAACATGGCGTCAAAGTAACTACTGTTGATATTGACCCGATCGTTGCACTTTACGCCCGCAAGTACTTCGGGCTCCAGATCCCTGTTCAAGTGGAGGACGCCGGGTCATATGTCACAAAACGTCCCATTCATTCTTTTGATTACGTGATCCATGAAGTTTTCACGGGGGGCACAATGCCGTCCGCGCTGTTCTCAGTTCAGATGTTTGAACACCCCTTTTTTAACCAGAAGGCGTGTTGGCTGTCAATTTTGTTGGAGCTACGGAGCTCCCACTAACACCTGCGTCACAAGCTTTGTCACTTGTTTCCCAAAGGATGACGAAGGTATTTGCGAAAGTGCGTGCGTTTTCAGATGGTTTAGACGCTCGAATGCACAACATTGTACTGTTCACATCAACAGGGAAAGGCGCTGTGGTGTTCAGGGAACCGGATGAACAGTACTTCCTCAACTCTTCGATGAGACGCACTGCGCTAACCAGCTTTCATAAGCACGAACTAGGTGAGGAACAGCTAAAGGGTTGCAGTGATTCGTCGAGTGTGGCTTGGGTGATGTACCGGGGACTACTCGATATAGCTGAGGCACACTGAAACCTCATGAATAATATTCACCCCAAGCAATCATGGCCTGCTATATTGGCAGCTGAGAAGTGGAAGTAAAGTACACATATCAGACGCAGGTCGCTGCACATTAAGACTACGGCAAAGCTTAGAAGAGGAGGATAAATTTGTATCCATTGTTAGGAGTTCCGTATGAGTCATGGGAACACGACGACGGAACATGTGCTCTAATCTCCGCCTGACAATGCAGGAGAATTTTTGTGAACAATGCTCTGCTCGGGTGTCTTGATTGAGCTTGGCGCGGCGGGCGTCGCGAATGCAAGAAATAGATGGTTGTGGCGACAGTGGCACTTCTGCAAGCAGGTCATCCTCCGGTGCAAAAAGGCGGGGCAGCCTGGTAGTAAGCGAGCGTGCAAGATGTTCCCGGGTGACGGAATCGTGCGTGGCATCCTCCGAACGGTGCGGTGGCAGTTCCTCAGAAGCAGCAGCAGTACACAAAGCGGACATAGACTTAATTCGATTTGAAACGCGTTCTACGACGGCGAAAGCGGAGTCTAGAGCGGCGACTTTGGTCTCCGGGTCCGGAGTGGATGAGTCTATGATGTTTAGTAGAGCGTTTGCGTGGGAGTAGGCGTCGGCGATGTTGGCGTCGAAATGCGTTGCATCGGGGTCCAGATTGACGTTGGCGGAGGAGTAGTGTGCTCCGGGGGAGCGTTTATCGGAGAGTGTGGCGGAGATTGAGGCGATTGGTGCGTTGGGTGCGATGTTTAACCATCCAGATTACGCATCAATCGTTCTAAACTTCCATGCAACACCTTCTTCTCCTGTTCACATGAAATATTTTTTAGCATGTCCTTAACTTTCAGAATAGCCTCCAACGTAGCCTTGGTGCTGCGATCATGGGCTTCAACCGCTTCAAACCTAACTTTATCACGCTCCGCCTTCTCCATTTCCCGCGCGACATGTTCGTCACGCGGCTTAAGCGCAGCAGCCAAAGATTCCAATTCCGAAGAAGCAATGCGACTGTTGTCAGGTCTTGCGCGTTTCGATCTAGACTGTGACACTGCGGGAGATCCAAAACCATACTGTGACACCCTTTACACCAACTCCAGCTTCCTGTTTGAAATTACTTCGCAGCGCTCGAGTACAAAGCGGTTCCATAATTGGATGTAAACGAAGAAAACAAAAAGCATACATAATATAGATCTTACCGTCTGCGTAGCTAACAAAAGCTTCAGGATCTCCCTGACCTGATGCTTCGTACCTTGTTACACATGTTCCGTATAGACTTTTGAACTCCGCAAACTTGCGTTTAAGAATACAACCATCTCGTAAATGACTACGATTTGCCGGATTGATTGAACATATATCATCGCGCGTCACCCCTCCACTTACTACGGAGATCGGCTCTGGCCGAAAATCAGGATCGTTGAATAGTGGGGCAGTTGCTTCGGACCATCTTTCTTCCCTTTGCTTGTCGAGCTCTACTCTTTTCATGCAATCCATGAGCTTTTCCCGAACGGAAACCATCCGAGCATCCACTAAAACATGCAGTAGTCGACAGAACTCTACCGCCTCAAACGGTGGTCTACGCTGAAGTTGAGAAACAGAAGCGGACTTTTCAGCACCAAGCTGAGGTTCTCCAATAACGATTTCACCATCAACGAAAACAGGTTTATCGCCCTTCACACATATCACTTCCTCATGTTCGCGAGCATTGCGCTTGATTCGTACAGTTGTGTTTCGTAGTCCATTAACCAATGCGCAATCCAAGCTACTAGTGTCTCCACAACTATCAATTAGCTTACAAATTGTCGATAAGCTTACCTTTCGTTGTACCATTTTCTTTGCTAGAACTTTGCGCTTAGTAGCCAGTTTTGCGTTTTGTGCGCCTACAATATTCAAAGATTTGAGGGAAAGCTTGCAGTGGACGCTATCAAAGTGGCATTGGTCTAGAATTTGGATGCCATGCTCTACACTTTTCGGTATCGTTAGCGATTGTTCTGCGATGTCGGTTTTCTTTCCAGTAGTTGCTGTCTTGTCATAACTCGCTTGCTTTGGTGGGTCTTTATCGCCGTCATTTTGAGCGTCAGTTGTAGATAAGCGCGCGTGCGCTGGTGGGGAAAACGAGTTCATGTTCTTGAATGTCACGAAGAACGTGGCATTCACTATGGAAGACAATTCGGAACACGGTTTCCGTTTTGTGGGGACTGCAGGCGCCGGTGGGTTACAGTCGGAAGTGGAAACTGGAAACGAACGTATGCAATGTGTGATCTTCTGATTGGGTATCTACTGATTACCGATTTCGAGTTCAGAGTTTCATCAACTCATGGAACGCCCCTTAGCAAAGCCACTGACCAAGGGGCGTGTAGCTTAGCACAGCTGCGTACTTAAGCGCCTAAATAAAGGCAAGACTCTGATGAACGAGCAGATCATCAGAGTTTATTGTGCCGTCCTCTTTTGTTGCGCTACGCTACGCTGTGAGTTGTTACATTCCTGTTTCTGCTCTTGGCACAAGGAAGAGTAGTCTACTTCTGTGAAGTTGATGAGCACTGAGTGCTTAGTCATGAAAACATGATTTTTAAAGTTTGCTGTGCTAACCCCATGCCTCCCGCGTGAAGGTTTTTGGTCACGCGGAGCACGGCAAGAAAAAATGTGATTTGGCATGAAACACGCCAGCGCGCGTGCTCTGCGTGAAACCGGCGTGCGTATGCACACCAGCTCGAGTGATTTCACGTTTCCCGGGCACACTGTGCACTACGCCTCACACTGTTTGCCTCCGATCACGCGACGAGGTTTACCGCTCCGTACGGTGGTGATAGAGACAACACTTCGTCTGGTTTTGACTCCCCTACCTTTCTGGCTGCTGATACTCCGGCTGGTCGAGCTTCTGCCTTTTTTGGTGCTCTGGCTGCCATCTCATTTGCCGATGAAAACACCCTGGTTTTGAAACCAAAGCCTTCTCTTTTCAGTGTTCTTGAAAGTATTGCTTCCTTTGCATGGGTACTCTTGACTTTTAATGTACGCTACGGCTAACAAGAAAATGGTTCAATCCAAAAAAACTTTGTTATATCACAGAGCTAACACAGTTAGTTTTCTCTAATGTCTAGCGCTTCTCTGCTCTGCCTTATCCATTAACTTACTCAGTTCTTCGGACGGTATTTGAGCACGTCTTAAAACGGCAACTTGATGCCATGTAGGCTAACAAAAGCTACAAACTGGCTGCGAACACTTCGTACACCATTGAAATGTTTTCTGACCTCCGTTTTTCTTACAATATTTGTCTTTCACACAAATGCTATGGTTGTATGAATAAAGAGAGCAATACATGGCCTCGGAGCTCACGCGTCTATGTGTGTCAATCAAGGAAAGTCTCATCTTCATGTCACTTTCCCTGTTGAAAATGGATACTGCATTAACTCTATACCGTGGCTTCATGTTCATCGTTGTGGTTAAAACCAGAGATTGGGGCCTTGGGTGGTGCTCTTGCTGCCTATGAGATGAGATAAAATGCTTTTTTGCTAAAGCTCTCGCAATGTTTGAAAAGATAAACTCTTTCGATGTACCCTGTCAACGTCTTTGATATCCCCCCATTCTACCCTCATCATTTCCAATTTCTGGCAATTGTGCGTTTCTCTTTGCAACGCTCAACCTGTATTTCACCACTGAATTGCTTATTTGGGCACAAAGCAAATGGCCAAGAACGCTTACTATAGGATTCCCAGAAACTTTCGTATATTACAAGCTCTTCAAAGCGTCACTAAGCTCATCTAAACCTCCCTTCAATAGATCCCTGTACACCAAACTTGACTGATGGATCATTCGTGCTGTAGGAAGGGGACCTTGGCTCATGGACAACACCTTGTACGCACGGTTGAGACTATGAAAAGAGATAAAGGAGTAAACTTCTGGCGCATGGGTACTGGCAAGCAAATCATCGTAGAACTTTAGTATTGAGGACGGTGTTTTTCCAATCTACGTGAACGCAGATTCTCTCAAACATGATAAACAATGTATGTATTCTGCAATAAGTTGCTCTGAAAAGTGAATAACAACAGCGTAAATGATCCCGCCTACGCCCAATTGGCTTCTATGTGCCCCACCAAAAACCACAAGAGGTTTTTTCATTAGTTCAGAATGGTGTAGAACTTGCAAACCATAGGCTGTTCTAGGAACCAGTTCGTGAAACGCTGGCAGTACCGAAGCATCTTTCCCTATCTTATGCACGTATGTCAATGAACTGTAGTCCTTCTTTAAATCCATAGCCTTCTGAACAGTGCGTACTGCAGTCACCGTTTTAACCACGAAGAAACCGCGAGACACATCTGCTTTATCATCTGAAACTGCGCATATGGAATCAGGGCTCCCTGAAAGCAATAATACCGGTTTCGATTCTACAGACCTCATAGTTCAAAGACGCTCAATACGTTGCCTATTTGTTGATGCTTACCGTTCATCAATTGCCTGTCTTGGAATATTAGGCACACCGTTGTTACTAAAACAGTCCGGCAGAAATCTTAGAATGAATTCCTCGTTCTGTGAGCGTTCTTTCATTCCTCGGCTTGCTGTTCGAGGCTCCATAAAACACGACGTTAACGATGCTTCATATAAGCTCTTAATTAATTTACCCAGTTGCTGCTCTTGCCTTTGTGAGGGCGAAACTGCATCATTCGTTGTCGCATGCAGCCGAATTGTTCCGTTCCATACACCCTCTTGCACGGAAACTACTTTTTCAATGAGTTGTTGTTTTTGAAGCGCTGCCGACTGCCTATGGTCCACACTCTGGATCAAACGAAGTGACTATTCTTTCTATAGAGTACCAAGGGTCTATGGCGTCTGTGTAAGAAACGAGGAGACTGAATCGGAAGATATTTTGCCGTCTGCATTAGTACATCGCCTGTCTACATTCAGCCAATGCATTAACCCTTCCCAAATTTCTTTTAGAGTCGAAAACACTTTGCTGTAAACATACGACAGCGCAACAGAACTTCGAACCACGCGAAAGCCTTTGAGTATATCGGATAGAGCACTTAGATTGTTCTCAAAATCAGAACAGAACTTCAAAATGAAGACATGTGTAGATCTCGACGTAAACTGAAACGACCGGGTAAGGAACCAACAGGGATCTTCGAAGTGCAGCACTTTCCACTGATTCAGATCACTCAATAGCAAGTTAGCTTTCGTGAGCGGTAGAGAGCACTCTGCTTTCTTATATCGTTGCCGTCTGGTATTCATACATGTAACTTGCTCGTCATCAGATCTGTATACCTCATGAAATTTGTGTTGAGGTTCGTTACTAAAACCGGTCAGAAATGTTTCCTTGGGAACCAAAGTAAAAAAATGTGCACCGAATTTGGAAGAGTCATTGTGGTATACGGCAGCAATTCTTCCAGCAAAACTTTCGCGGTATAAAATAGCTTGTATAGATCTAGTACTGTTTCTTGAAACCTTCTTAGTTGCGCTATACACAGCACGACATCCGTGCTGTTTTACTCTCATACCTTTGTGTTTCTTTGTGATTGGGCCCTCTCAGAATTTAAAACGAAAATCCAGGCTTTGTTGTGTGTACCAAGAGCTTTTGCGTCTAATCCGTCAATAAACTCCACAGATTCTTTCCCGTTATATCCAGGGTCCGACAAAAACGATGCATCTGTCAACTTTCGTCTGGTCTCAACAGATTTCTATATCTCTGTCGGACAATATCTAGTCGTGGTTGTACGAGATGGTATACCTTCGAAAATAAGTATCAAATATTTGGGTTAGATACAATTATTCTAGTGAAAGTAGAATAATAATCCAGCGAAATATGACTGGGAAGACCTTTCGACCACAAATATGTATAGCACACGTCCTGATCTTGAACAGAAAGAGACAAATTGCCTTGAATTCGAATAAATTATGGACCTCCACCTCGAAAGTACTTCATATCCCTGAATGTGACAAAGGTGGCAAATAACACATTTAAGTGTGTTGATAGCGTTCGAAACAACGTAAGTGAGATATGTATTCAAGTTTCGAATTGATATGCACTCGTCTGAAAGAAACCCAGAGCAATCTGGAGCTTTTATATCCACAGCATGTTTCTTCAGTCTCTGCGCCAACCACAACCGCGCCACAATACTTCCACATACGAATACTTAGCACCCTCCTCAAATCTTTGAGAGGACATCGAGGTGCTCGATGGTCGTTTGCACCGCACGTCCTAAACCACGCTGGAAGTGTGCCAGTGCTTGGTTGGTATCCCGGATATAAAGAGCTTGGAAATGCCAGGACTTGACGAATATTTTCTGCCCTTGCATCCCAGACATATTTCGCTTCATAGTGAATGCCTTGACGAGGTCACCCAGCAAACCGCATAACCGTCCTATCTCGTTCCCGTTGAATTCCCAAAGAATGAGAGCAGTTCAAGTAAATCTCTTCAGGGTTATGAGGTTCCATAATAATTTGGACAAGCTCAGTTCTAGTACGGAAGTCCACTTGCGCAATGTCATCGGTTATGTCTCGATGATGCAATGGTTGTATATTCTCTCTTGGGCAATGGCTTGCGCCTGAGTGGCGTCCACCACGTCGTAGTGGTGGTCAATGCGATGAATAACTCATGTCGGACTGAGAGAACGGGAGAGAGATTGAGAGATTTGGTGATCACCTTTCGATGGAACATGTACCGCCTCTGCCCCTTAAGTAGAGAAATGGTGTTGCACCATGGTTTCCCACGTGATATATACGTATACATATTGTCTCCATTGTCTCCAGATGTTCTTGATGCCAGCCGTACATTGATATTTTACATACGTAGTACTTTACTCAGTACATATGCATTGCATTCTTATTCAGTCTTGGTTTCTGACGTCAATAAATATCGAGTACGATTTACCTACGTATGCAACGTATAGTTAGTTTCTATTCTTGTTAGAGAGCTGTACGTTTGTAGAACTGTGTGGACTATGTATGCACTACATAGATTAAAACTATTTTTGTTAGAAGGGTATTCGTTTGCAGTACTGCGCAGCCTACGTATGCACTACATAAACTATAACTATTTTTGTTAGAAGGGTGGACGCAGCAAGGATTTGCCTGTTCGTTGGCCGTCAGAGATATCCACGGGTAAGACGGGTTCGATGGGGCTGATAGAAGTGGAGGCTGTGGAGAGTGACAGATCTTACACGTGTTCGACTGATTCATGCCAGTAGCGCAAATCCTTTGATTACCATTGGCTAGTCGTTTGGAGAGAAATAAATGTGCGTTTATTGATGTATTCGAAGGGGTCAACTTGCTCGTTGTCAGAGCTTTCCTTAGGTAGGCTACACGTACTTACTAACCACACATTTGTTCTAATTTATATGCGTTTACTGCCCAATCAGCATATAACTACAGTGCCTCGTAAATGGCTGGGTACTTTTTTTTTTAATATATCGATGTATCCTACGGTAACTGTAGAGCACCCAGGCTTCCTGCATCGTCACCATCATGCTGTCCTACCAGCGCCATCAACCAATCAACAAATACCGCGCATATTGGACCTTCAGTGAATCAGAACAAGGCCACCACTAAACTGCATCCAGCCGCAAGGCGTCCAGAGTCATTGACGTGGAAGCCGAATACGTACCCGTGTCTCGCCATCCCGAGCCATCACCAGTGCCAGTGCAACCAAGCGCCAGTGGCATTCGAAAGCTCGGCAAAAAACACCCCAAGTGATACGCAGACAAAATTACGACGCCCCGAAGAAAATCACTGCACATGCCAAACGGTTTTGCACGTTGCGCAAAATTTAATACAACTGCAAAGATGTTTTCTGACCACTGTCAGTCAAAAACGCATCGCCACCGTGTGCAGTGCAAGCGTATTGCACCTTACTGTGCCACTTGTAAGTGCTCATTTGGGTTCCATCATCACTTTCACCGTCACAAAAACAGCGACGCACAAAACAAGGTGCTTTGCAATCAAAATTAAAATAAATAAGTACCCTTGTTTCTGCGTGTTATAGCCCGTCTACTTGATAAGATTAATAGGTTATTATCGTAAAAGTGAAGTATAGATTAACACAAATATATAGTACTTTAGCATACTTAACACTGTAGTAATTGACATAGTTCATCATGCCGCCCTTTAACGGAAATTTTTCTAGCCACATAAGGTATGCCAGTCAGCAACCATGACAATTCATCGAATTAATTAAGAACATTCACGAAAACAGTACCTAAGCAGACTCTGTTCAAATAATCGAACTCTTTTGAGATCTGAATATCCTTCAGAAAACCTACTTTCTTTTATAATTTTGAGTAATGGGTTGCCTACGCGCAAGTTCGCAAAGTTTTCAGAAGATCGTGGAATTAACCTCGCAGAACATGAAACCGGTAATCTCTTAAAAAGAACTGCCAAGACTATTTTTGAGAAGTCCAATCTAGAGGATGCTTTCACTGCTATAGATTTATTCGAAAAACGCCAGTGCCTGCCCGACCTGCACGACAGCAAGCCCCTAGATATGCTGAAGGTGTAGAAGACACCAAGGATGAGCAGCAACGTGAGCTCCCACCCCCAAAGCGTGTGAATGAACAAAATCACCAAGCCCAGCCGTGGCGTCCTCAAACCCTTAGCATTGAGCCACAGAATAACTTCGAATACAACAGAGATAAACTTGGGCATTAAATGTCGTCTCGCTTCAAACATGACTCTTCGAAGTTTTCTGGACCTCTTCGTAAGTGCTGGGATGAGTTTCTAAGAGAGTAAAAGTACGCTTCCTTGGAGTTTACCCTATCCAATCATCAGAAACTCTATTATATACACCACACCATGTTTTGCGTGGTAATGCAAAATGATTTTACATAAGACATATTGATGGCAGAGTGCGAAGCTTCAGAGAAGCTTCAGCAATCATGGAAAAACAGTAAAATTCGCTCTTTCGTCAGAACCGCATTGCTGCCTACCTTAGTACTTTAGAAATACAGAAAGTCGTGTCGGAGAGTTCCTCATTAAGTGATGCTTTGGAGAGACTCCATGAAGAAGTTTCAAAACTTGCCCCACAAGGTCCCATGCACTGCCTCAGAACGCAATCACCTTGAGTACTTACCGAACGTTGTAATTGGAAATTCGTGAGCCCAAGATGCCTGTAGCAGAGTAAATGCGGGACTGATAAGCTATCAAGAACTCTATGGACAGTTGGAAGCAGCAACTGAACTTGATCAAAAGGAGAAAATCGATCATATGCGAGATCAAAAGATTCTTCAGTTAGACTCACTCTCCACCGATGAATTCCAAAATCCGGGCACAAGTGAAGCCTTTTATGATGGCCAATCTCGATACACATGCCCCCTGAGTTCCTCAAAACGGACAAACTTTCGTCAATCAAAAAGCAGACGAAATGTTACCTGTTGGAATTTTTGTAAATGTAGAGCAGTGCGTGTGCACATACCCTCTAGGCGATATGGATCATAAATGATTCAATACTTACGTGGTATCGGGTCAACTCAGGTATGAGTGGACCATCGGAAATACTGGCTGAAATTCGATATGAATTTTAATTGTTTTTTTTTGGCACCTTTGTGGGTGATTTCTGTGGCTTGTAGATCAGATGGACGCGCGAAAAGCGTACGGATATTATTCATGGCTCGCATGATTCAAAAGTTTCATGTTTCGTTGTGGCCAGCAGTGCCGCTAAGTGACACAAGAGTGTGGACAACAAGTGTGGCATACTACAGCAGTAGTATTCTTAGTTTCATGTGACCAAACAGTACTTAAGGGAGGACGGCCTTGCCGCTTCACACCGAAGTAAAGACAAGCTGTGACTTGCCTCTGATTTTACCGCCTGCACGAACTGACCAACTCCTGCTGAGGTTTCACCGCGTTCGGTCTCGGTGTACTCATGTGCAAAGTATCACCAAGGACCGCAGATCTGTCTTACTCCATGGGTTCGCCTAGTGTTCAATATTTTTTAGCGTTTTGGTTACTTTTTATGGCGGAACAGATAGACTTTCGACTCAGCATTGAGTTTTGTCGTGCTGGCTGAGCCAGCCCCACTCCTCACCGCTAGGCCTCTTTCGGCTTTCCTCACGACCCGCAGGGTTGTACCTTTCTTTTTGGTTTCTACTATTTTTCCCTTCTCCCCTTTCTGGAATCTCCGTGGACCGGAACCCCGCTCACACGGACCTGTGCACTAGGTTGAACAGCTGGTAACCCGATTTTCGTTGTCACCTCCGTCAGTATAGCAGGAAGACCCCTCGGTTTTACACACGAACACCTTGTGGTACGGAGGGCCCTGTCGCTGCGCCTACCTCACAAGAGAGCCAGGCTGCGAACTCCCTGGGAAGATTTTCCGCCTAGGGATATTGCTCCACAGTATACTCGTACATGTCATTGCCGAATGCAGGCGCTGCAAGGATCTCACCAGCAATGCCACCAAGCGTGTGCAATATTTACAACGCAGCGGCTGGAAGGATCAGAACAAGCCTTTGAAACGCATTCTGTATGAAATGTGCCGACAGCTCGAAGAATCCAGTGATTCTGACGCGTTCGAAAGCGTGCAAAACATTCTTTGCTTGCAATGGCGAGGCAGATGGTAATGCATACGACGAAACCTCTGATCCTTCCATACAAGTCTTTTCGTCGAGTTTTGGAAGGCAAAATGCCGACCTCTCTCTCTCGAATTCACATGAGGATTTTTAAATGGGGGTAGTAATCATTTCTGCCGTAGTGCTCCTCCCAAGCACCAGAACGAGAAAGGACCAGACAATTCCTCCACGGGGCTACCTCGAATCACTCGTCTTTTTACGAGAAAGCAAGCACGATAAAGTTCCCAAACATCTCCTTAGAACCTTGTTGACATTCAAAATGTGAAGGCAAGTTCATTCGACAGAAAACTACGCAAATTTCAGGGCGCATGTCTAGACTCTGACGCACGACAATCCATAATAAAAAAACAACAATCCCAAGCGTGATGTAAACTTGTAGGCATTCCATTCAAGCTGGACCACTCCAACAAAGCTTTTAAATTTGGAGATGGCATATAATTCAGCCGTGGAACCATGCAAGTACGCATTCCAATCCCTGGCAACACTTTTCTTCCACTTGAGATTGAAGTCGTCGACGCCTCTGTACCTCTTCTTATTGCACTCGATATCTTGGACTTACACGCTCTTGTACCTGACAACGTGGACAACATGTTACTCAACAAGAAGTTCAATTGGTCGATACCAATCACGTTGAAATTCGGTCATATGTACTTAGAATGGGACTTCTCTGAGATTATTTACACAAAGAGTGAACTCCGAAAAATGCATATGCACTTCTACAATCCATGCACAAACAAACTTTTCACCTTGAATTTCCAAGCAAAGCCAGGAAATGTCACACCGAAGACCAGAATAATACTCATCGAGCGTATCTCAAAATCATGTGCCACTGGCCAACATTTTAAAACCTCGGCCACAGTCTTTCCAAGTATCCATTCCAAGCAAAATAATATTCAACAGTGAAATTGCTTTGAGTGTTACATTGTTTGGATTAACTGCCAGTTGTACACGTTGTTGATACACAAACACACTTCCGTTCTACAATATTCTTAAATAGTCAAACCACAGAAGCAATCGGCTATGCATTTTTCAGTTGTTAGGAAACATTATAAACCGTCTATCCAGACACGATGAGACTGGATAAAGACAGACAATTCACATCGGCTCGATGGAAAGAACTGGCAAGCATGGCTGGAATCACCTTACATTTCTCAGGAGTGGAAAGTCATAAATCTGTTGGAGCTGGTGAATGATACCATGAACCCTTATGTCGTATCTACCAAAAGATTCGACACAGCGAGCCCGATGTCCGCATCACCTTAGCCCTTCGACTTGCAGTCATGGCTATGAACGATACAATGCATCCCAAAGAATTTGTGCCTTCACTACTCGTCTATGGAGTTATTCATCGCTTTCTACCGTTGGCACAGAACTTCCAAATCATGAGGAGCGAATGAGAGGTCTTACAATCACGCGCTCTAAGATGGAAACAATCACTTCGGAACTTCGTTTGGGTCGTAAAATGTTTGCGTGCATTCCATCTGCCACATTGACAAACTTGAAGGTTGGACAAGCAGTTCTAGTCTATCGAAAATATTTGAAGCCAATAAAATGGACTAGAATGTGCAAAATTGTAAGGATTGATAACAAATAAGCCTTAATGAATCGTAATGGAAACACGGTCCAACTATTGCACAAATCAATCTTTTCCATCGTGACAAACTAGTGGACAGCCTTCATCCTTGTCTACAACCAATACTTCTTAGTGATTCTGAACTCTATGATGTTCAAATTACTGAAGTGTTAGGTCTTTCCTACCACCGTCGGAACCGACCAGCATTCAGTAAAGCCAAACGAAAAGAGCGGACAGGATTAGTATCCAGCGGAACGTAGAAAGTCATTAGAAAAGACGAAGTGTTAGAAGACTCCAATATTCTTCTGGGCACTTTGTGCTCGCCATCAAAAATCAAGAAACTGATGAGAAGAAACTCAAACCCAGATTTGTCGCCCAAGGGCAAAAAGATCCAGAAAAAGCGTTTCTAGTGCGCAACTCGCCTAATCTAAGACAATATTCAACCCGAGTTCTCGGTATAGTTGCCACTATTTATTGGTAGAGATTACGGAACACAGACATTCGTCAACCATAATTGCCATCCGCACAGACGCTCATGCTTAAAGCATACCTGAAGCCTCAAAAAGAACTGGAACTTCCAGCAGAAATTTTGCTCGAAATTCTCCGCCCTTTTTATAGGCTTTCAGGCTCTGAAGACTATTGGTTCAGAATAATAACCACACATCTGAAAGAGGACTTAAGAATGAAACCGACCAAAGGACATCTGTCACTGTTTATGAAAGACGAACACTCAGGCGGTGTCTAAACAAGCGTGACGTTCACGCTCAAAACAAGTGAATACTTTACAATTTTTAAAAAAAGCGGCTGTAAATCGAAGTAAGAGAGACCCTTATTGACCCCTATTCAAACACAGGTCCAAACAGCGGTCCAGTCTGTTGACAGATCCCATCTCACATCTTCCAACCATGATCACTCTAGTTGAAAACAGCCATTCTAATACTTGGGCAAACGAATCACCTTTTTCCGCATGCATCCTATCTTCATATCCGTTATTCTACATGGCACACGTCGAAGATCAGCGCTTAATCACGCTGGATTACACACTGCAAAAACTCATTTCCCGTAGAAAGTTTTCTACAAAATCGCACGTTCCACCATCCTTAACTCGTCAAGGCATCACTTTCGAGTCCATTACCAACTTTTTGAGCGACAACACGTTCAAGCGTAACTATCGCATGAGCCGTTAATCGTTTTACAGACTGGTGCGCTTGCTCTCTCCTCTCATATAAAAAATTGAAGAGATGGGAAGACGATCTGGACGTCCAACCATTTCTGTGGAAATGCGACTAGGCATAACTTTGAGTAGACTTGCAGGTGGGTCGTTTGATACGATACATCAATTGTTCCGAACGCAACGTTCGAATGTGTATAGTGTTTTCAAAGAAGCGTGCAACGCATTGTCTAACATACTAACCCTTCCAGGAATTCCAGACCAGTTGGAAGCACTAGAAGAACTTTCAAACGGATTCAAACTATCTAGGTCACAAGTCAGCCCATTCACTGGCTGCATCGGAGCAATTGATGGAATATCAATTGAGATAAAGCCACCTAAGTTCAACGCTCCGAAGTATTGGTGCCGAAAGGATTACTACGCAATACCTGTTCAGGCAGTGGTAGACTCTGGGGGCAGATTTTTATTTGCTTCTGCAAAATGCGTTGGGTCTACTCATTACTCTTTGGCGTATGCCTCTACAAAACTTTCGGAGTATCTGAATAGCCGGAACCTCCCAGGAGAATTTTGGATTGTTGGGGATGAAGCATATGTCTGTACTGATAATCTTATTACACCAATACCGGCTTCACAGGTTTCTTATTGGTATGAGAAATCGTTTAACTTTTTCTTGTCTTCCTTGCGCATTCACGTTGAGCAGGCTTTTGGAAGGTTAGTTGCAAGATGGAGGATATTGCAGAGTCGTCTGAACTATTCGGTGAGTATAAGCGCAAGCCTTATTATATTATGCATGAAGCTTCAGAATTTTTGCATCGATGAAGGCGAAGAAAAGCTGCGGTCGTTTTCTGTACGAGAAATCGAAGACTTTGACAAGGATGTTCTACACTGGTATGGTATCTGTAAGGAAAGCATTGGTATGATGGCATCTACCGAAGATGAAAGGCCTTCTAGTTTACTGGTGGCACGGTCTACTATGAAACGGAGCGAAATGGTCGAAATCGTGCGACGCCGAAATCTTCGCCGCCCAGAAGTGACAGGAGTACCGGAGCTTTGATGAGCATTGATAAGAAAATTGGTGTTGGTTGAATGCTCAGGTTCGTATGCATCACTCAACACTACTTCCGTTTTGCTATCTGACAGAAATTGACTTCATTTGTCTTTGCGCTCCCCGAACAGTGTAATGGTCTGCCATGTATACAAGAGCACCCCAGCGAGTCTCTTCGAACCGCTTTTTTCCCAGATTACTTGGATCCTCACATGCAAGAACTAAAGCGCCATCGAATTCTTCGGTTTCAGGGAGAAGGATAGCCACAAAGACTTCAGCTGTGAAGCACCCCGCAAAGCCACTAATGTTGATTGCTACGCCGGGTCTGCGCATGGTTTCCTCGGCTGGACTTCTGGATCTCCACTTTCCTCCATGAGGTCCAGCCAGCTTCAATGGGTACGGTTCCGGACACCATCCCAATCAGCAAAATAACAAGTCCCCTGTTTCCGGAGAAGTTGAACTTTCAACCCAAGAAGTACTGGAGCGATTTAACTCTATTTATCCTCAACTTGTTTCGGAAGTGGAGCTCGTGACCATGGTGACTTCTTGTTCAAGCGGGAATTGTGAGTATGTGAAAAAAAGACCCGACAACATTACGGACTGCGCTATCTATAAGTTTAGATATGCAAATCCTGCCTGATTTACTGGCAGGTAACATGTCGGTTGACTTCTCTCTGGAACTCGCCATGCTGGCATATCAAGAAAACGTGCTCAAGTTTGGAAGTTTGTTGATGGAGTTTCTTACCTCTCAAGGAGCTCAGGCTGCATCATCCGTTGTTGTTTGCATTGCGCACAAAGCTCTTCTTGAAGCCAGCCCATCCAGACAGCTGTCAGTTGATGCTGTATGCATCATTCTTCGATGTCTTATTAATTCGGTTAGACGCTCCCACGCGAACCAAGGCAAGGAATTTGGTGAAGATGTTCAGGACGTTTACAAAGTGTTCGGTCGACTTGATCCGAGAATATCTGACTTTGCTCCTTCATCTGATACTGGGAATGCTAAAGTTGGTGTGGGAAACGAAATTCCCACTGTAGCACCATCAAATCAGTCCGACGCCGCTTCAACTGTGGCGGTGATGTTACTTTTAACAACACCTGGTTCAAGCGGTGCTTCGACTGCATTCCTTCCGTCTATAGAGAAATAAACCGATGTTTTATTTCAGACGCTGTACCAAGGTGAATTTTTGCCAGATCAGGCTGATGACATTCTGCGACGTATGAAAGCGTCCAACGTTGAACAAGATATTCAGGTATACAATTGTATGCTGCATACGCTTTTTGACGAGTTTAGATTCTTCAAAGATTATCCTGATCGTCAGCTGAAGATAACTGGGGTTGTGTTTGGATCTATAATTCAGTATGGTCTTATTGCGGGCGGGCTACTCGGCCTTGCAGTTCGTTGTGTGCTAGATGCCCTAAGAACCGTCGATCCTGCTCCACATCCAGTTGGGAGACTCACTGAGTTTGGCTTATGCGCTTTAGAACGCTTTGAAGCTCCTTGCTATAAGTGGCCTCAGTTCTGTTCTCATATGCTGGAGCTGCCGAGGCTAGAAGAAATTGCACCAGGGCTTATCGGTGAGGTTCAACGAGCTCCCGATATCAATGGAGCTGTGATTCCCAGTGCTGTTGAAAAGAAGATAGGCCTTGCAGAAATGGACAGGCAAACAATTATTGAACCAATCCACTCAACTGAAGGAGGAGTTCCCACTGTGTCACCCTTCCGAAATCCTGCAGCAGATGCTGATGCTGTTGGAAAACTTGTTGAATGTCCTCCTCGTTCTGCGAGCATTACTCCGCTGAAACGAAGAAGTGTTTCTTCTACGCCATTGAGGTCATCTCCAACAGGGGGAGTTGATGGCCCACTTGGACTCCCTCCTTTGGATTTATCGAACCTTCTTGGTCTATCTGCTGATGAAGCAAGTCTAGTAATTGTACCCAACGAAATCACCAAGGACAAAATGAAGTGCGTTTTCAACAACTTGTCTCAAGCAATGGTGGACGAGAAAGTAATGGAGATGATAGCGATACTCAAGCCCGAATTCTTCGATTTCTTTGCGGTCTACATTGTTGTGAAACGCGCGTCATTGGAAGCGAACTTCCATAATCTCTACGTCGAATTATTGGAGAGGATGTCGGAAAAGACTATGTCTTTGCTTCCTCTAGTTTGCCGAACGACCTACAAGCGAGTTAAAGTTTTGCTGGCTGTTGATAGGTCAAAAACTTCGGCAGACCGGGGAATGTTGAAGAGCCTTGGAAGTTGGATACGGTCCCTTACGCTGGCCAGAAACAAACCTATTCTCCGTCGTGAACTAAATCTGAAAGAAGCCCTTCTAAACGCGTACTCGAACGAAAGATTTACAAGAGTGATTCCTTTGGTTGCAAAAGTATTAGAAGCATGTCGAGATTCCAAGATCTTTAAGCCTACTAATCTGCGGGTACGAGGCGTGCTAAGCTTAATGAAAGAAATATACTCCCTCGCAGATTTGAAGTTGAACATGAAGTGCGAATTGCAGATAATTTCAAAGCAGATTGGTATTGACTTGAATAAAATTGTGCCATCAGATCTTCTGAGGTCACGACCCACTCCTGACAAGACTCAGAATCCAGATTTCGCGACGAATAAAACAAGTGCGTCACCACCACAAAAATCTCCAACAGCCACTGCATCGTCTTCTCCCGAAGTCAGGCGTAGGTACACTGAAGAAGTCGTTGGCTCAAGATCTGCTGCACCCATCTTTACGCTCTCCGAACAGCGCAACGGTCTGCCGTCTTTGTCGAAGCCACTGCCTGCTGGCCCAAGTGCTTCTGGGGGTCGTTTGAACATGAACCATAATCTTCTTTCAGCCAAGATAGGTGCACTAGCGCTTGAATCTGTCGGGAAAATCTCAAATATACTGCAGGGCGCATCGATTTCTTCCAGTATGGTAGGGTACTCGCAAGGTCAGAGGAATCCATTACACCTGCAGGACACACAGAGTACAATGGGTATCGTGATGGTGCCAATAAGTTCATCTCATTGGACTGAGAGTTCTGTTGGTGCTCCGGAAATGCTTGTACCAAACCTTTCGCAGCTGGTGACTGTCAGTCCTTCATTGGGCCTGCTGGAGTCTTCTCTGAACTTGAAACGACTGATTCCAATAGCGATTGGTCACGCAATTAGGAAAATCATTCAACCTGTCGTCGAGAAGAGTTGCGCTATCGCATACTTGACGAAGAAGGAGCTCACATCAAAGGACGTTGCCAATGAGCATGATATTGGCAAAGTCAGGAGAGCAGCAATGCAAATGGTGCAACAGCTAGCAGGATCTTTGGATTTGGTGACGTCCAAAAAACCATTAAGGGTATATATGGGAAACCGGCTTTGTACGGTTTTGAGTCCCAGTGTCGTTGCATACCAGAACATGATAGAACAAACAGCACAAGTGATTTGCAATGGTAACCTTGACATTGGTTGCGCCCTTATCGAGCGTCATGCGAAGAAAAAGCAGCACGGGACTTAAACGAAAAGATTGGGTCTGCGTTTGCCAACAGACGGCAATCAAGTTCTGCGTACACCTATGGTATGATCCCGGGACCAGACTTGTATTCAGTGTACAATGAATTCTCGAGAACTCATTGGACGGCTGTAGGATCACAATTTGTTACACCGGCATCTACTTCCCAGCCATATCCTACGGCCAGTCAACCCCCGTTATCTAACTCTGCCGATTTTACGCCAGGGGTTACCGGTTTTCATCAATCCAGCTCTGTCTCTTCAGACCATTTCATACCTGAGCAAAGATCTGGTACTGCTAATCAGGACATGAAAGCGTCTCATCGATTCTCTTCGAGTCGCCCCGCTCCAAGAGTACTTGGCTCCTCACAAACAAGAACCGAAGTGTCGTCGAATCTTTCGGTTTCAGAAAGAAGGGTACCAGTGACGACTTCAGCTGTGGAGCACCCCACAAAGCCACTATTGATGATTGCTACTCCGTGTCCGCGCTTGGCTCCCTCTTCGGCTCTTTCGGCTCTCCTCTTTCGAGGAGGATTCTAATATGTATCGTGAAGCTTATGTTCTCATTTTGGAAAGTCTTCGTGAATCTTGTCGGAGATTGTCGAAGGAGCTTGCTACCTGGTTGGCGTTTTCTGAAGAACGAAGAAAGCTCAATCTAGAATGTATTTTGGCACTCCTCAGACCTGGCTCTCTACTCAGCAAGACCAGCTATGATGAGATTCTTGCAAAAGCTATAGACAATGCTAGAAACGTGACAGCACTGGATTTCGCTTGTTCCATTGTACGGAAAGCAGTTATTCAGGAGCCATTGGCTACCGCAGGTGACTTTTATCTAACACTTGAAGGTATTTTGAAAGTCGCACGGACGCAAAACACCGCAAATACGTCTATGACCGCAGATGAACTACTCGCACTCGTAGACGCTGCATGAACCGTCGTTCAAAAAGCAGACGCAACACACGGATCGGGTAGTACAAACACTGAGGCCAACACGACTTCAACAAGACATTTAAAAGACCCAGAAGATATCGATCTCATGGGTTCAAGGAAAGTAGTCGCGCAAGTTCTTCTTGAGTGGCACCGAGTCTTGACTGCTGATGTTAATTGATAAATTCTAGACCAAGCGGTTATGAACTTCATGGAACAGGCACGTGCAAGTCTCTTGGCGACAACTGACACCGTACAGAAGTTCTTCCAAGTAGCTGTGGAGATCGTGACCACAGCGACTTCTCTGCTTCTGGAGTCTATAGAGAGCGAATCAGGAATATCAACTGATATTATTGAGGCCCCCTACACCTCAGTTGAGAATCTGATATGTATGCTGAGCACACTCTGTCATATGGAAAAAGTTGGATCCGCTTCTAAGAAAATCAAGGGGGTGCATTTACTCTGCCATTTCTACGTCACTGTTGCAAAGGATATGCTAAAGCGATGCAGCTAAGGGATCTGAGGGCACATTCTCATATACTAACTGGTATAATGGCTCGGTTTTCAGTTGGCTCGATTTTGAAGGAACGGAGCGGAACAGATGACTTTGAACCGACTGTTGATCAGTTCTCTATAGCGTTCTTCCATAAGCTTCAGGGCATTTCTTCGAAGGCAGAAGCTATAGAGTTCCTAGATGACAAGGAAGACGGTCTGTTCCGATGGGTACGTGATCTTGGAAGCCTAACACTTGAAGATGTAGAAGTCAATCTTGACAGTCTTTCCGTTCAAGGAGGATTAGTAGGCGTCCTAAGCTTATTTTCGCCGTCAAGGATACCCCCGTTTGCTTTCTACTGGCTACAACTCCTAGCAAACAAAGAATTCTTCCCAAGTCTACTTTCTGTTAAGAGCGTGAATGGTGGGCCTTTGTTTCGGCATTTGCTTCTTTCGTTTCTTCAGTTCATCTCTGGATATCTGAAAAACTCTACTGAACCGCTCTCAATGGTGGTTCGAACGCTTTACAATGGGTTTCTGAGAGTGTTGCTAGTTGTGGTTCATGACTTTCCGGAGTTCTTGTGCGCATATCACCTGGACTTTTGCAATGTTATACCTAGTAGCTGCGTTCAGCTTCGTAATTTGGTTCTGTCGTCGTTTCCGAAACAAATGCGCCTTCGTGATCCGTTCGCCCCTGATCTGAACGTGAAGAGACTACCGAAAATGGTGAATCCTCCCTTAATACTATCGAATTTTGTGACTCCGTTACAGGGTAGTGGCATGAAAGGGGTGATTGATACGTACTTGAAATCGAGTGGAAGGTTCAGTGGGCAAGGGATGTCACTTAATCTTGTGAAGTACATCCGCTTCACTGGTGACAAGGGACAGACCAGGTACAATCTTACCGTACTCAATTCTTTTATCGTGTATCTGTCCCAAAGTGCTACTTCCGGTTCCGGTGACGGTGATATCTTGAACAGCTCTTCTACGTATATCATTCGTTTCTTTAGTTTTCAACTCGACTTCGAGGTGCAAACACATCTTTTCAATGCACTTACAAACCAACTGCGTTTCCCCAACAGTCACACTATGTACTTCAGGAATGTGATCCTCATGTTATTCCGCGAATATAGTATCGAGTGGGTGAAGGAAGAGATTGCGAAAGTGCTGGTCGAGAGGCTAATTGCGAACAGACTACCACCGTGGGGACTACTAACTACGTTTGTTGAGCTGCTGAAGAATCCTGATTACAACTTTTGGAACTACTCGTTCTTGACTTGTGCGCCTGAAAATGAGGACCAGTTTCAGAATGTTTCAAAGCATTCCAGGGCGCCTTCATTTCAGAATAGACGCCAATCGCTGGTGTCTGTGAAGTAGGGCGGACAACCATGGCTAGACAGAACTAGTATTAGCGTAAAGCATTTCTCATTGTATACATTGTGGAAGGCCTACCCTATAGCCCTAACTATCAACAACGTGGGACATAATTACCAAGCACTAGAATAGGCAAGATATTCCGGAAGAAATGCCAACTGCAAGTTATCATTTTCGTACGTGGTGACTGTTCTTTACCACGATGTGGACACTATTGGTACAGGAAGCATTGATATCTCTACTTCCCAGCCAAACATTGGACCTCATTACGGATTTGATCCACATCATCATTCACTGAGCAGTAAAACAGTATTATTCGCCGATCTTGTTATGCTATACTCCCATTTCGCCCCAAGAGTCACTCGTCGAGTGTAACGCTATTGTTCATGCTGACCATTCCATGGAACATCAGAATCTCTGCAGCGATTCCGGGCTCTCTCCATAAAGGAGGTATGATCTTCTTATTCCCGGATGGACTTCTGCATATCATCTGGGAGGCTACCTATGGCTCTTTCAGCAGTTCAAGAGATAAAGTCCTGTTCAGGTTCAATGAACGTAGCCAACGTGTTTAGCAAAGCCGCCTTAAAAGAAATCAATAAACCAAAAGCAAAGTTAGTATGTCTGTATCTCACTGACTCCCATGTACCTTCAACTTCTTTTTCCTGTTTCTCCAAGCGACTTGTAATCTTCGAGACGACACAGCGACCAACTCGAACCGTGTAGGTAGATGAAAGAACACCATCAGATTCATCGATTCCCAACTTGGGTTCTGCGGCAGAAAGAGTGGCTGAATAACGCATGGCGACAACTCCAGTGAGGCTCTCCAACAAAATACAAGAAGCCGAAAAACGTGGCTTACGTTCCTCTCTTGGATCGCGTCAAACCTAGCGAAACGAAATCGAACCCGGGATAGATAGAATGCAAGCAGTAGCAGAACCAAAAAATGCGTGGCCACGACAACCACCTCCCCAAATACCACCCAAACCACCATCAACGACAATATCTCCAACAACACCACATACAAAAGCCCTTAATGATAACAAAAGTAAATCAAAAGGCAGTAGAGAAACTAAATAGCATTGTTCTCCGCATCAGGTCTGGACTTTTCAACCATCTTTTTAAATCTCTTCAGCAGATGGCTATGGTTTTGTTGTAGTAATTCCACCAAATCCTCATCATGCAAATCTCGAGCTCTTTTGATCTGCATGGAGCTCTCTGCAAGATACGTTGCTAGTTTGACACGATGATCAAATTCGTCCCTCTGCTTTTCTTCATCTGACTTCTGTGGCCCTGCATTCCTGTCACGTTCTATGGCAAGATGCTCCGGCAAAATTGCCATCTGTTCTTCTGAAATCTTATTCGATTGAACCACTCCTTTCGATATTTCACTAAGATCCTTATAGCTTCCACTGTTTCGTGTCCCAGAGCTTCTCCTTCGCTCCACCGCAGCCTGATTCTGTTGTCCACTCCCTAAGCAACCCTCTTCAATACCTCCTTCATCCTCGTCGATGAGCTTCGAGGTTGTTGAGAGCAGATCTTCCGCCTAGTTTGCGGTACCGATGCGCGATACGCAAAAAAAGACATAAGCCCGTTTCGAATCGGCAGTCAGTTCACCTTTCGGGGTCATCCGTAGAAAGTTGCAAATGTTACTTGGATCGTTCTGCCCTGACGTAGACCAGTTTTCCCTAGCTATAGTAACCATCTTCTTCACACTGTTGTACTGCTTTTTTAACACGGAAGCGCTACGGTCGCATAGAGGTCTCATATTTGAGTCTACCTCATCCAATCTTACAGCACAACTGTGCTTCGAATCCACGTTCTTATCATTGAATCGATTTGCAATAACTAACCAGGACGAATCCTGCGTCACGTTAGCCTCCAACTCTCTTCGATTCAATGTCTTACCGATAGCCTTATTGAGGGCATTTTTCGCAAGTTCGTCGTCCCGTAAAATTACTATAAGCCTCGCAAATTCATTGAGACTGAAGCTTGGTTCGCTATGTTCGACTTCTTTATCCACCGTGAGCGGATATCCAGAGCCTGGGTCTGCCGCTTTGTAATCAACAATAAGTTTCATAACCACTTCGCGGTCAGTAAATTGAAGCATATTAACAAACTCACCTACATCAGGCAAACTAGAAAGAGTAGCACAACGACTGACTGCGTCCCTTTCCCACTCAAGAAAATCTTTGAGTTCATCGTTGGCTGAAAGACAATCCCCGATACTGGTATCCTCGAAACTTTTAGTGTGAAAATACAACACTAATCTCGAAAGAAGTTCAGTGCGAGTTCGATTACGAATGCGAAGCTTAAACGGCTTTGAAATCGCTTGCAAATCTTTGACGGTCTTCTCCAACAGAAATGAGTAGAAAAAGGCCATTCTCGTATGTTCTCGAAAAGCGGGTTCATTGTATGGAGAGACAGTAATCTGGGAGGACGAAGCCAAAGCGGTTACATCTTTAGAACCCGGTGCGGTACTGGTGGTTGCATTTCGGTTTAGTGGTGTCTCTTGTCGTGTTGTACATTTTGCGTTTCCCGGAAGGGTTGATGGGTGTTTGCGTGGACTCCTGCGAATGGAAGAGATGGGAGCGGGGTTAGGACATTTGTCTGACATGATGGTTGTACGAGAAACAAAGATAAGGTAGGGGTGCGCGAAAAAACACAAAGCGCTTGCCGTGGGAGATTATAGATTGTTTATTGTACAACCAAATGGCGGACAGAACAGGTCCGTGGGGCAGACCGAGGGTCTTCAAATTTGAATGATTGGTTTACGATCGACCAAGTGGCTTGCCCTCGTTTGGGAAGCTTTTCTGCTTACAGAGAAGAGGACTTTAGGAAATTCACATGGCTTTCACGGTCAATACGGTTCCAGGTTGATCCTGCCAATCAAAAGGCCTATATAGGCGTGCACGGGCTTCGCTCACGCTTGTTTAGACACCGCCTCAGAGCTCAATGGTTAAACCGTTGTTTACGTAGATGACTTCTTTCAATACGGAACCGATCAATTCCTGCAACAGGCAAAGCTTACCATTCAGAAATTTGAGTCAATAAACTTAGAAATGGATTCCACTCTCACAGGCGTAAGAGTACGCACAACCAATTACGGATTTTCACTAAGTCAGAAACATTATGCCAAACCATTGCAAATTCTTCCAAAAGATTGCACATTCTCTGATTTACGTTCATTCAGACATAAATTTGCTTGGTTAACCTACACGCGACCACATATTTGCTGTGATGTCAATATGGCTGGTCAAGTTACGGAACAATGTTTTTCAAAACAAAATGTGAAAAAACATCCACAAAATCGTAATGGATATTCAGCAATGTCAAAATGCGAGTCTGGAGTGGGTTAAACTTGAAGTCAACTCACTTTGCCTCAAGGTATGCTCTGATTCATCATTTTCCAACAACGCAGACAACTAATCTCAGATCGGATTCATTATTCTTCTCGTGGAGAAGTTCGACAAATGCAATATTCTTCATTTCTCAAGTCACAGAAGCAAACCGTTACCAGATTGGTTTTAGAAAGACAACTATACGCATTCGCAGACGCATTCAATATAGCTGACGCTACCAAAAACGACTTAGAATCAATAATTGGGAAGAAATTTGCTATCAAAATGCTTAGTGACTCAAAAAGTGTATTTCACGTAATAACAGAAAGCTCATCGAAATCCAAAAAGCGACGATCAACATTTCAGCAGTTCGTTAAGCATACTCGTACCATGAAATTTCTGATTTTGGATAAGTCCCCTCCGACAACAACCCCGCCAATTCTTTCACGAAACTTAAGAACTGTGATGCTTTGGACCAAATTCCATTTACTTCTAAATGCATTTTAGATATTCAGAAATTATTTATACGTGATTTTATGCGATTATTGTAAGCAATAAAAGGAGAGGGAATGTGTGGATATAGTTTGGTGTGCTCACAGTCTTTATCAGCGGGTTAGACACAAACTGATGGATCAGACCATTTCACCATCCTTTGGGATGGTGAAAAAACGTCTTGCCTTCTCACTATTCTTAAGGATGGTGACATGGGCTGTTTACAATGTCGTTTGCATTGCTGCGTGCATCTAGTACAGTCCGAGGAAGACGAGTAGTGTCTATCTCCTTGTACTATATGAGAGAGAAAACGAAGCACGACCCCGGTTTCTGTTCTCAACAAACTTCACTTGAACTACCTCAACTTGTGATTTAGCAATGAAATCTTCCTTTTTGGACCGTCTCTAGGTATCGTTGCAGGCCGCAACATTTTTAAAAAACGTATTATTTCACGACAACTGCTAACAGTCCCTAGTAGGGCTACACTCTCTTATCGTAGAGTTTAGTAAACTACATGTACACGTAGTAAAGGTAGCCGATTAGAACATTTAAGATTGATCTGGTCCAGATGAAATATTCAGGGGTGGAAGGTGTGAGGCCTGAAATCACAGAAAGGCGCGAGGGTGTCGTTTACTGATGGTTGGTTTGCTTATGACTCGTCGGGTCAGACGCCAGTGGTACTGTGATGTGCGGTTTGACGCAGTCTGATGGTGGTTTGTGTGTATCAGGGGGAGGGTGTGAACGGTGAGCAACAGGAGTGGTTTCGTTGCGGCCTGACAGTCCCAGGTGTTGCGAGCTGGGCTGGTGTGGTGCGAGAAAAGAGGCAGGTTTAGATGTTGTAGAGCTGTAAGGAAAGCAGGTGTTTTGAGGGGCTTCCTTATTATGTTGGATTTCAGGTTGGCTGACGGTACATGTTTGATGTCAGTGGCCTTCGCGTTTTGGTGAGATTTCAGGTAGTGGTGTCAGATATCAATGAGTTTGACACAGTTAATTGGTGCTGTGTTCAATGCCACTTCCATGGCAGCCTGATTGCCAATGAGATTTGGGGTTGGGAGTGGTTGTTCGTGGTGTGGTCTTTCAGTATTTCTCGAAGGCAAATTGTTTCTTGAATTGCTTTTTTTGCGGCGATATATTCCACTTCGCATATGCTAAGTGCTATGGTTTTCTGCTTGGCCGCGGTCCTGGGGATTGGACAGTTGTTGACTAGGTGCAGTGTTCCAGAGTAGAAACGTCTTTTGGTGGCGTTGGCAAAGTCTGAGTCCGTGTATGAGGTTAGTGAGGCTGTAAGGTGGGGGGAGTAGATTATGCCGAGTTGCGAGGTGTGAACCAGGGAGTGTAGGAGGCGTTTAAGTTATGACCATTGGGCACTGGTCGGGTTGTGCACATCGGCTTCTAGAAAACGGTGTGTGGTTTTCGGTGTTGGATGCGATTTGGGTTTCTATGGCTTGAAGGAGGGCGTAGGGCGTGTCGGAGTAGTTTTGGGCTGTGATTTTCGAGTATATTACGTCTGCTAGGCTAAGAAATGTTATGAACTTGAGGACAGCTTGATGCTTTGTGTGCAGCGTGGTTTGCGTGGGGTCAGTGGGTATTTCTGGGTTGCCAATGAGGTGGGGTGTTGTGTCGTGTGTAATGGCTTGTCGCATGAGGCTTGCTTCCCATATAGCCGTGTTATCGGGGTTGAGAGTTAGGATATGTGGTGTTTTGCGATCCATGTCCGCTTATTGAGTTATGTCGATAGGGGCGTGTGTTTCCGTTGCTGTTAGTTGGGCTTTGCCAAGGATGCCATTTGTGAGTTCGTGGATTGACGCTCTTAATTCTCTGTGAAGAGCGTGAAGATTCCTGGGGGTTGAACTAGGGCTTGACTGTGAATGGCGGTCGATAACCTGTGAGCCCTGACAGCCAGAAAGGTGCGAGAATGTCGTCTACTGAGAGTTGGTTTGCTTATGAATCGTCAAGTCAGTCGCCAGCTGTACTGTACTCTGCAGTCTGACAGAAGGCAATCGATTGGAATCCCAAGATTGCAATTAGGAATGCCAAAAGGTTCCAATCTGATTTGTACTACAAATTATGGACATAGCTGAAGTGCAAAGCCCTTAGAGAGGGATTCTTGGTACTTGGTTGATTTCCCGAATGTTTCTGTAATGTAGCCATTGCATGAACTACGACCACTAATAGTGGATTTGGCACGTGGGACACGGAAGAATCAATTGGCGGTTGGCGAAAGTAGTGGGCATGAACCACCAAAGTGGAGTAATTTAGTTAATTCTATTTATTATTATTACACCCGTTTCTGGGATGCTTAGTACTTAGTGCGCCAGCAGGTTGCGGTCGCACCAGTAAACTTTCCCCAACAAGCGACCCCAAGCTGGGGAATTGGCTCTAGACCTCACCGCCTTCGCGTGTTCTCTACTCCTCTTTGGAAGGAAGCACCGTCGCATACGGGAGGTCTAACCCCCTTGCCTATCTAAAGGACCCCAGTATTCGGATTGTTATTCCAGCTGTCTTGGTGTTCGCCTTGTATAAGGTTAATTTACCGGCACTCCCCTTAGTCTTCGTCACGACACTCGTGGCTCTGCTCTTTCTTATTTTTCCCTTTTCAGGGTGGATTCCCCGCTACCCACGGCTCATGTTCGCGCGTGCCACTAACTTGGAAACCTCACCTCTGTAGAGGAATACCACCCCCATACACCGTCCCTGCGGATACCCGATTCTTGCCCTAACCTCCCTGTGCAACTCGCGACGGGTGGCCTTGGCCATACAACCCAACATAGTCATGCCACTCCTGGGAGGGCTCTACCCAACTGGGCTCACCTCTAACGAGGAAAGATCCTGAACGTCTTTCGGTGCAATCCCGCTTCCGGGCATTGAAGTACAATAGCAATCTTCGCTCAGATTGCATAAGTCTGTAATCGTGGGGCTGCATCAAACCTCCCCACATATTACTATTATCAATTTCATAACATTAGCCTAATAGATGCACAGCATGAATGCGCAAAAGTGTGAAAGTTCTAAAACAAATGCTCTATTCATCTGACCGTTACGCATTTTACGTCGAAATCGTAAACTATACTTCAACGGTAACCATGTTAATCTGTTTTAAAAGGTCTCACTATGACATGCTCAGAAAATTTGAATGGTCGTTTCTAGGACGTTGAATTAGTTTAGAAGCGACTAGCTTGGAGAGTGCACATGGAAGCAAAGGTTAAGATCGAAGGATGGGCTGCCATTGCGTCGATAGGTGAAGATTGTAATCGAATTGCGATGAAGTACCTAAAGCGATTGCAATTAAATTGCAAGTTGGGAGGAGAATTGCAGTCGTGTGTAAGATTGCAAGCTTGAATTGCAATCCCTTCCCATTTGGATTAGTTCCGCCCCTGGCAGGTATCACAAAGCATTGAAACGTATTTTGAATGCTTGGAGCGAATAAGCTTTCATCGGTCGCATGCTGCAGTCTGCAGTAATGTTTCTATTACCGAGTGAAACCGTAGATATTGCTCTTTATGAATGGAGTATCCTGTGACGCTTTGACTATTGCCAACGTAAATCTGAGTTCCTACCTTGACGTTGGTGTCGGCGTGGCAGTGGAAGCTGTACAAAGGGGAAAGTAGAGAAAGCCTGACTTGTCTAGTCGTAGGGCCAGGATGCGAGTGAGTTTCATGAATGGATCCCGGCAACGAAGAACCTGCAGTGCACCCACCCTAGGATAAGAAGGATGTTGGATGAGCTCTCTTTCTTTCGATTGGAATTTCGGCAATAAGGCAAGACTCAAGGCATAGGTTCGACAAAATTTCTACGTATATAAGCTCCAGCGGTGGCGCTATTCACTTGTTGATGAAGATCGCGCTATAAGGCTAGGCATCAGACCTGGAAACAATATAGGGGGGTCCTTAAGTGTGACGTCAGCGGATGTCTTTGTGAGCCGTGGCTGTCTAGGTTTGGCGTGGTGGGTGCCTCTGGTCCTTCAAATCACCGTACTGGCGTGGCCTAAGACGTGTCTTTCATCAGTGGCTTCGGTAACCTTAGAACGGAGAGAGTACAAGAGAGAATTAGACAGAGGGTCGGCAGGCGTGGGTGTAGTTTCTGTGCCGGTTTCTCTAAGGGAGCTGGTGTTGGCAAGCTGGCAAGCTGCTGCAAGAACCAAGCAGTAGTAACTGAGGCGTGGTGGCGCTGGTCTCAGGGACCTTCCGGGTACTAGACCCGGCAAATGCTCCAAGAGAGTGCCAGGTGACGGCTGGCCTTAGTTCAGGCAGCACGTAGTCGGAAGCAACCCTCCTAAAAAGCGCAAACCAATGCCACGGGACAAAGTGGCCCTCTAAGTGGTCGGGGCTAGCTGCTGGGCGAGGTTAAGGACCTACAAGAACAACAAAACCGACCGTTCTTTCGCAACTGTGTGCTCGACTCAAAGGCAATCGCGGACGCCCTGGAGCTATTCAGGGCAGCGTCCAAAGGGCGGCCGAATACCTTGGGTAGCGGAAGCAGAGCAACGTTGCACTGCTTAACGCTTTGCGGAAGGAGGTTGACGAAATCCCTGAAAGGGACGACGCTGACCCTATCCTGCAGCAAGTCAAGGACGGGACTTATCCTTTAGCAGGAAAGGAGAAGACCCCTGAAAAGGAAGGACTGCCGAGGAAACTGAAGAGGAATTCTCTTTGAAAAGCAGTGGCGATGACGGAAGCGAGGCCGAATCATCCCGTACGCCACGCCGTAATGGAGACGCTGACTGGGCTTCAGTAATGCAGGCTCCAGCAAAGATTCAACGCGACCATAAAAGGGACCGTGATGAACTACGCAAAGAGCATGCTTCTCTTCGAAAAGAGCTTCAAAGGTTGAAATCCAAGAATGCTAGCAAGGAGAACGATTTCTTAAAAGTTCTGAGTCAAGCCAGGCGTGAAGAGGTTGAAAGCAAGGACGAAATCGGAAAAAGTGAAACTTCGGACTCCGACGAGAACTTTTGGAGCGCGAAACCTTCTGCGCCGACTTCCAAAAAGGCTATTACACGGTTCTTTAAGAAGTTAGCGCGCCGGCCTTTGCCGGATCAGACGGTTCTCGTGGGCTCTCTAGAAGGAAAGAACGTGTTGTGAAAAGCTTTGAACAATTTCCAGACAGTCTCCACTTGGACTGAAGCTCGGCATTTGGGTGGAAATCTAAATAAGCGCAAAGCGGCTACACTGGCAAAAATCATTGACTGCGTCATTAGTTCTCTGGATGTTATGCGTGCGAAGGAAGAACTCGTGGTTGAGATTGCCATTCCGCATCTGGCAGCTGTTGTAATGGCGTACAGAACCAAGACCAAGTCTGCGGCGCGTGAATTGGAGGAAGAGCAAGATGACTTGGTGAGCGCAACTCACCGACGACGATTACATAAGTCAGTTTAGTTGAAAGAAGAACTCTGGACTTCGACACAAAGGATGAGTCTGCCCTTTTGGATGATAGGTAGAAGGCTTGAGACGACTTTAGAGAAAAGAAACCAGCATATAATGCACTGAAGTACGATGGACGAGCAGGATATTCTTCCCATACAGTAGGTAGTTGGTGATGCAAGGAGGCACCTAGAGTGTGTACGTAATCGACGAAATCAGCGTCTTAGGAACATAGACTGCTTGAAGACATCCTGCACAACCTGTTAGGTAGGCTGTATGCCCTGAATACCGGCATGTATTCTCATATCATCCGAAGTCAGGAGAGAGAATCGCTATCAAATGGTTGGCGACCAACATCTTGCAACACATCGGAGTGGAATCCTTCCGTCGAAGCTATTTCGATGCGCGATTTTCTAAGAAGAAGAGGACGTTCATTTTACATATGAACCCATAAAACATTAAGTGTGGTTGGACCCGGAGCGAGTAGCTACTGACAAGCTTTACATGAACCTGAATGCCCTCAACCTACAACAAAGCAATCGGTTTGAGATGGTATCTACCAATGCAATATTGCTTGTCAACGTGCCGTTGCAATTGGGCTGGGGATCTGGAGGTTATTGAAGTCTTCTCATGGGTCCACCATGAAACTGGAATGTGGAAGAAGTGGTGCTTAGGGAAATCTGGAAGTACTAGTAGTAGTAGATCAACGGTGGAGGCCCGTCCATGTGTAGAAGTTTTGCCATGGATAGGGCCGGGAGTATAGATGTGTGAAAGAGGTGCATGGGTTTGGGGAAGGGCAAGAAAAATGGTTCAAGTTCATTGAGGGATGGAGTCGCTTGCTTATGCTTCGCGTGGTTTTCTGAATATTTTAGCTTCGTACAAAAGTCAAATGTTATTGCCAAAAATCACTATGTGCAAACAGTGTCTTTAGATGCCTTAGAAAATATCATGCTGCCTAAGCCCTGAATGAACGTAGTGAGCTGCCGAAGGTCTTTAAGTAATAAATAGCATGATTCTGTGCCGCCTCAGGAAATAGCTTCACAGAATAGTTGTTCTTGTTCACTCTCTGACAGCGTATTGCACTAGAAGTTAGACGCAAGTCACGCGGCCGAGCCATGGATAGGTGCGTAGGATAAGGGCTTCGTTTGTATAAGAGGCATAGCTTTCACATCTGTAGTTGCGCTTCTGCTTTCTCTTTCAATACCTGTGATCAATACGCCCCTTCTAACGGTTTGTAAGTGCTAAAGAGTTATCAGAGTAGTGGCTAGCGTTCCGTGGGAGCGTCGTGAAGATCTGACCAGGATTGTCGTGAGCCAACAGTCCTCCAGACCAATCCTGTCCAACCTGGATGCTGAATAATGACATTCATCACCAGGCATCTTTCGATTCGGCACATTTCTAATTGTGCCAAACTTGTGCCGAATCCATTTCCCAATTTTGTCCAAATTGGTACGTAAAACCGGAAGGCAAATTTCACAATACAAACTGTAACGAACATGAATTGGCGCCAAAAATAGGCTCATTTAAGCTCAAGGACAGCCCCTAAAGACACACCAAGCCAATACACACACGAACGTGATACGAAATCTGCACTTCCGCCATCATCTCTGCTTGAAGTTACTCCCAAAATGCCAAAACGCATTTCAAAGCCACAACGACGTACAGCAGTCTCATCCAATCCACAAGATAAGATAAGGTTTGGATTGACCCTAACCTCTCGGCATCTCCAAACTGCAGCAATTAATGCAGTCTTTTGCCGTTTCTGCATCACATATGGAGGGGAGGAACAATCAAATGGACGGCGTTCTTCATTCCTAATGAACAAAATCTTTTGCGTGCCATTCCGAACAGATAATTACCTACTGCACCTTCGAAGCCAGCAAAGGACTAAATGGGAGGAGTATCAACCATTATCTTAAGAAGAGAAAAAACCTTACTTCGACATTGAAGTACCGTATACGGAGACAATTCAGGCGCATTTTGGAGAAGATGACAAATTATATTCTAATTATCATTCAATATCGACTCAAGAATAGTGAAAGAGATTTTAAGAGATTTGTTTCTGTCTCATGAAACAAACCCAAACCGTTTTGAAAGAAACTATCTGTTCACATTTTACTCTGATCACGATATCTACACGGTAACTATAAACAAAGCTTCGCAATTCAAAATGATGATTGGAAATGTTTCTTTAGGAATGTCGTTTCGCCAGGCTTGCAAATCCACTAGAGTTAGGAAAGCAGTATGGGGTTGGGCTGCTCTCTCGGGATTGTCGGAGCAAATGGTGTCTCATTACCTGCATGTGGTGGTGTTCATAAACCTGCAGAGAATTGCGTAACTTCTACGTGATAGTAATTGCTGGGCTTATTCGCTTGCTTTTGGTGCAGCAACCAAGCATAGAAATGCATATAATGATGTACGCATTCGTCTATGTGTGAATGGGAAGGTCATACAGCTTCTGGTACTGGCCATTCCTTTTTACGAATCTCACACTGGCCAGGCTACTTTCGAAGTGATTACAACTACTTTGAAGGCTTTAAATGGCGAAATGTGGGCTGCAAAGCTACTGTCAGCCACTACAGATCGCGCTGCAAATATGGATGGCATGTATCAGGGTGCGGTGACCCACTTTGCTGCAGTGGCTGGGAATGGTTTCTTACACATTTGGTGTGCGGCTCACCAGTTAGATTTCGTCATTCAAGATGTGCTCAACGGCTCGCTACGATATCAGTTTTATGCAACAATTTGTCGCCTTATCTCGTTTCTCCGAAAGCAGACAAATCTGAGGAGTGAGATGAGAACTACATGTCCCTTTGTTGCAACCACACGATGGCGGTCGTTGGTAAATGTGCTTACCTGGCTTTCCAAGCACGAGGTGAGAGTTTGTGAGTATATCGCAAATATTTCGAATAGTCCCGTCGTGTTACCATCACGTGTGTGGTGGGTGCCCCTATCTGGAATTTTGCGGTTTCTGTCGTGCGTGGAAGTTTGCTTTCAGTGTACTGAAGGAAAGGAAATGCTTATTTTTGAACAGAACAGTCATTTTCGTGCTCTTCGTGATGATATGCGTACCATGGGAGACATCATAGGTCCTTTGTGTGGTATGGAGATGTTTACGACAGTGACTGAGATCGATGTTGCTGCGCAGAGTGGAAACTGTATCGTGGATGCTACTGCTGTGCGAAATGTCCTAAATTACATAAGCTAGAGAGTGTTGAATGACTTTAACTCACTATCAGAGAACGAGAAAGGAGAGGTCTTTACCACTCTTTCATCCCTCTTTCCTTCGGCATATTTAAAGCTCTCTGCGCTAACCGCTGAACGGGACCCAAGAAATGTGCCAAGCGAAGCGCAAATTCTACAAACGCTCCCAAAATAGCTTTCGAAATTACGCCCCCTGGAGTTCTTTTCGATTGTCAACTCACAGAGGTACAGAATGTGTTGCACTCGGAGTCAAGAAAAAATCAATGATATCGAATCCGCGTTTGACGACTTCAAGGACACCATGCTTGGTGACTCTGCCCTTCAACAACACTTATCTGACCTTCCTGATGAAGTTCTCAAATGTGGGAACGTGGTCCAGAAGTCGTGGCAGTACTTCATGCCCAGTTTAGGAAACTGCGTGCTTTTGCGGCGCTTTGGCTACGGTTTTTCTGGGAACCGCAACAGTAGAGAGCGATTTCTCTGTGAACCGCAACAGTAGAGAGCGATTTTTCTGTGATCCAATGGGAGAAAGATGACAAACGTCAAAACCTTACGGATATTGTCCTGGAAGAAATTCTGCAGTCGAAGCAATACGATCTCTTAAAACGTCCCCAATTCACCTGAAAACCTGTAAGTGAAAAACCGTAGGAAGGAGCTAAGTATGAAAGAAGTGCTGAATAACTGGCAGAGCGTGTTAATACATTAACGAATTTTGGATTGCTTTGCATTGATCTCTTCGCATGTTACTATACTTCGCCAAATTACGATACAGTAAACGTTACCTTGCATCTTGACATATGTTTTCCTTAGTCTCTGAACACCACCAGCGGGGATACGAGATTTGCAAAAAGAGCGCGAGTGCAAGTTGCGCTTGAGCCGTGCCTCTAAAATGGGAAGCGGGTTGGAAATCTGTGATTGCTGCAACTTTGAAGCCTTGGGACGATAAATGATCTGCTGGTTCCACTTACAGATGCTTGGAGATGGATGGCAGCGACTTGCGATTTATCAACTCTTTGTTGCGCTGTTCCCGGTAACGACACTTTTTTGAGTACAGTTCGGACAGCAGGTCAAACACAGCATCGATCTGGCCCTGTATGGTGAAATTCATGCTTTGCGTAGGGGTGGTGCAGGTGGTGGCCCAAAGCTCCTCCTTGACCAGCTTTTCTTGCAGACGGGCGTTGTCTCCGCGCGCGAAAAAATCCTAGAATCGTGCGTAACAGGCGCTGTGTTCTTCATAGTCTTTGTTCTCGTTGTTGTCGGGCGTAGAAGATGGGGGCTACACATTAAGAGGGAATGGGTGGCGGGCAATGCCATCAACGGAGAGGCGCAGTTCTCTGGCACGCACTGCGCGCAACGCCGTGCGCGCGCGCGGCATAATCAATCTGGCAATGGAGACCAAAAAGCTCGCCACGAGGCGGAGTGGGTATTTGGGAAGGCTCGGGGAAGGTAGATGAAGACAGGGAAACACGTAGAGCTAGACACGGTAGTTTGAGAAAGCATTGAAGCTGAAGACGGTTTGATCGGATATAGTAGATGCGCGTTCGACGGATGAAGTGGCCTAAAAACTTCTTTGGGCGTTGTTGCGGAGCAATAAGCTGGACGAATTTCTGTTCGGATAATCGCCGAGGCAAGGTAAAGCGTGCGTACGTGTGCCAATTCTGCAAAGAGCCTGAGTCGGTGCCATTTTGGTTGAAAGCGAGTGCAGAGAAAGGTGCGCGGGCGCACAATCTCTGCAACAAAAAACGTTGAGGACGTCAGTGGCATTGTAGGAAGAAGCACTGGAAGAGTGTTTGCAGGTTATTTGGGGTGTGTGACGGTGAAGGATGGTCTATAGTGACTTTACGCAGTCGGTTCTCATGGAGATTTCACGAAGATTTCTCCTGTAATCCTTACATTACTGGTACACGTTGTGAAAAACGCTGTATGGAAATGGCAAATGGCCGTCACATGTGACCATTTCGTGAAGCGATTTCACAAATATTTCGCGTTGATAAGCGGCCATGAAATCCACAGAAATGGCGGGAAGTGCACTACAAACTGCTAGCATAGCAGGTTCTTATACCAAGTAGCTGAGAACATACCGGACTTCCCTTCTCCTCCCACCGATATGGCTACCGTTTTACCGTTCACTCCACCGCCGACCTCGCCCTCCGCGATGGTTCCCAACGAACCCCCCTCTACATCTTGTCCTCCAACAGCCTCACGACCTTTTAGCACTTCTAAAGCGAAATCGTACGGCTTCTCTGCCACTGACGAACTCATCATCGTGCGCGAAGTAGCGGCGGCAAACGGGCACATCGCTCCTTACGGCGAGATCGCGGCAGCGTTTGCAGTGGCGTCTCAAAAAGCGAACGAGAATGATGCGCTAACTGTCAAGAAAAGCAGTAAGAGCATACAAGATGGTTACAACAAGTTACAAGACATCTTCGACAAACAAGATGCACGATAGCGCGTGATGTTGGGGGTTGGTGGTGAGGTTACTGAAATGGATGAGTTGCTTGGCGCGATGGCGGAAGCGTGGGAGGGTATTCAACGTGACAAGAGCGCAGAAAAGGACGAGAAGCGTCGCAAGGAGGTTGAGAAGGAGAAAATGGGGAAGGAGATGGTTGCGCGGTCGTTGGTTAGGAAAAGCAAAACTGGCCCGGATGTTGAGAGCGATGTCGATACTCAAGGCGAAGAAGAAGGTTCGTTGTCGAAGAGAAGGCGGCTTAATGGCAGACTGAGAGGTGGGATGGCAGGGGAGCTATCCTCGTTTGGCCAAGCTCTAAAGGAGGCGGACATGCTGCGGGTCCAAGTCGAACAAGAACGACTCATTCTAGAGCGCGAGCGCCTGAAGGTAGAGCAAGAAGAGTGCGAGAAGGAGAGAGAACTCCGCTGCAAGGAGCGCGAGGCGCGCGATAAGCTGGAACTAGACAAGTTTAACCTAATGATAGAAATGTTTGCGAGTAAACGTGAAAAGGTATGCGGCTGCTCATTGACGTAAAGGAATCGACTTTAGCGATTCTGAGGAGCCACGACAGCGGACAACGGCCCGCGGGATCCCGAAGTTTCCCCACTCTCGCGTAAGCCCGAGCAGCGAGGACAAATACTTTACGTTCAACTATTTTTGTGTGCCATGTATGCCTCCAGCCTCAGAGCATCGCACTCGAAGTACTGTGCTATAGTGTTCGTGTACACGCAGGCTCGCACGTTCGTTAGCAGTAACGCAGCTAGATACAAAGCTCCGACTGGCGATTCTGACACGCAAAGTTTCCTCTTGAAGTACAAAGTTGTCCAATACAACTTAACCTCCTCGAAGAGCCACTCGAACGTCACTCTTGCCACTGACATGGCTTGGTTGAAGGCTCTTTGAGCTGCAGAAAGATTCGAACCTCGAAACAGAACTTTTATAAACGACCTGACGTTGTATCCCGAGTCTCCGTAGATGACGTACTGCTCTTCAGCTATGAACAGAAGCTCTGATAGTTGCTCTTTCAGTCCGCAACGAACATACAACGTCCAGTCGTGCCAATAACCTTCAATTGGACCAGCAGCATACAAAATGAGGCCGTCTGGAGTAGTGACAACTTGGTACTTCAGTGCACGTTTCCGCTTATATCCATTGTACATCACAAGTTGTTCCACGCTCTCTCCTGGACACGAGATCCCAAGGACCGTTCCGTCTATGAAACCCTGTGGTGCAATACCACACGCGGAAAGGATCCCGCGACAGCGGCAAAGTCACCCAAGGTGTCCGAGCCTTGCACCCTTGGTGAGGGCGGCTCAGAAGTAGAGCCCTCCGAACGTGACCGACACGAGTCGGATGTAGGGCCGAACGGTCACTTCTCGCACAGCGCACGGAGGTGTGGGGAGAATCGGATCTAGCGCTCGACGGACAGTCGATCAGTGTGCAACTCGGTGTTGCCGGTGGTCTGGTGGAGTCCGCTGTATGCTGCGGCGCGGCGAGTGGAACACCCACGAATGAGGGAACGATCCGTACAACGGTATCCTCTAGGACAAAGAAATGAGGGGTGGGGAACGAGCCGCACGGCCGGCGCAGACTCGTGACGAGCAATAAATATCCCGAGACGTCGGGGCCAAACCTGATACAGGGCGGAGTAGAAACAGTCCGTATGACGGTAAACAGAAGAAGAAACAACAAAAGAAAACAGAAAGTAGTCCGTAAGTAACGGTGGTATCACTCCTTGATGTGCAAGGGGGGGTGACGGAGCCGGATCGGTAGCAGCACTCCCCTAGGTTGGGGTCATAGCCGTATACCAACGGTCAAAGTCAGAGCCCAAACCCTTGTTGAGGTTTTCTTCCGTAGGGTCGGCGGCGAGTGCCGCCACCTAAGTACGGCCACTGTAGTGTGGATTACTAACTAAAAATAACTAATTACCCCGGGTGCACCGGGCCTGACATCCACGTGTGCGTGGTGGCTCACTTGGCATGAGCCGTCCACTCAGGCGGTGTGCACTACACGTGTTACCCACAAGTACCCCCTTCATAGGGGCATCTCCCATATAATGGGTTAGCCCAATACACCTCATGTATTCCGTATCCCAACGGCTAACCACGCATCTTATATGAAGAGCGATTTGATTCCCTCTACCTCCGAAGGCTATTGAACCACATCTCCCCCTCCTGAGGTGAAAACACTGGAACAACTTCGGCGACTTCCATCCCAAGATGGCCATAAATAACCGAGAGGACTCGTGCGATGCAACCGACTCATCGGAGAGCCAACGCGAACTCGCGCTTGTTCCTTACCATCCTTGTCCACGCCATCCAACGACAGCTGCGAGGAGCTCCAACCAACCACCAGCCAACCCGTCATCGGGCCCTTCCTCTTCGCGAATCCCGCGGTATCCGAGGCGCACTCCGACTGCTCGGGTATATGTTCCCGTGCAGCCACGGTTTCGTTTGGCTCCCTTGCCACCTCCGCTCGCGACGGCTCCACCATCGGTGGCTCCGAGTGACGACATCCCCGCAGGCACGGGTCAACCAAACCAATCGTTCCTCCGCGATTGGAGCGACGCACCCGGCGCGTCGATGTCTGCCGCTTCTAGTGGGTGGCCAACGTATGGCGCCTTGCGCATCCGGACTCCGGCGAGGCATTCCGAGTGGTTCGCTCGGGCTCCTTGGTTCGATCCCGAGGCTGTTCGGAACACTCCGCTCATCGATTCGTATGCGGTGGACGAAATCCTACGCGGTAGGCTACCCGTGAGCGTTGTCCGGTCGTGGGACTGGTTGGCGCACGTTGCGCTCTCCACGCCACTACTGTGGTGGGCGTCAAACGAAACCGAACATCGGGCGAGAAGTGAGATGGCCCGATTGGGCTATCGCCGATACCATCGGTTGGCAAACGAAGTGCCCGTTCCGTCGAGTTATGGGTTCAACGTCGCGTATTACCGTACTTACGGAGAAGCCTCCTATGGAGACCGCTTATACGGGGTGATACCAGAGTTGGACCAGTACTCTGGAAGTGTCCAGCCGTACCAGGACCTGGTTCTCTGGACACGACCGATTCTCCGGGCTGAGTTCCGGTACCTCCGCAAGAGTTCACGCGGTGAGTTCTTCGAGATTGTCCGCTTTGAGCGAAAGCAACGTTCCCGTCGGGGGCTCCTGGTACCATACCAGCACATCGAGATCGAACGCCTCTCGTCGAGGGCCTGGAATCGATACGTTCCGCTGCCTACTTTCTGGCCTGCGGTGGAAGTCCCTCGAGGGTGCAACGTTGAGTTGCCTCCGTTTCTCTCGTACGTGTACTCACGGTTCTTGCACAATCCGCCTCGTGGTCTCTGGAGTTTCCTAGCGACGGAGTGGACCGTCCGGGTTGCAGCCTTCCTCCTGTGGGAAGTGTGCGACAAGTACCGGGTCTGGTTCATTCCAGAGTTGCTCCGCCATTCCATTCGCGGTTTGGATCCCTCCGAGGTACTCGGTTCCGTGCGTAATGCGCGAGAAGCCACCGGGTTGGTGGACGTGATTGACCAGGTCGACTGGGACACTGTACCGGCAACTCAAGCGTCGGAAGGGATCCGCCGTCGGTGGGATAAGTCTCCTGGACGGAGTGTCGCTGCGGGCGATTTCGTATACTTCGACCCGTGGCAATGGGAGCAGATATCCGCTAGCGAAGCGGCTGAGCGGCGCCGTGCGGAACGGATTATCCCCGATGATCATCCAAGGGGCTTCGTGTTCGTCGAGGAAGACGAGGGTGGCGAGGAATATGAGGAAACCGCTGAAGCGGGGTCACCGATGTCGGATGGCGACGGCGTGGTCGAGGAGATCGACATCACCGACAATGTCGGGGCATCCAGTGGTGCTGGTGACATTCCCTCGTGTGGGGGCGATGCTCCAGTGGCTCCTCCTTCCCCGGTGGCGGGGGGGGGTGCGAACAACAGTAGCACCAATCCGCAAGTTGCAGTAGTCCGCCAATTCCTCGCTGGAGTTGGTGTACCCGTACCAGATACGGTAACCACCCTTGCGCAGTTGCAAGCGCTCGCCTCCGAGTACTTTCGGGGAGGAGGTGGCGGTGGTAACTCTGGTGGGTACTTCTCCGGGATGGGAGGAAATCTTCCCTAACATGGGGTTTAGACTCGTGTGGTAGTCCCATGATAGAGTGGGTGCCACCTGTGAATAGGTGGTAAACTTCTCCGGCAGCCGCCGGCTTGGCATGCTTCGTCTTCTCTTCCTTCCTTCTTCTTCTTCACTCCGCCACGGGGCGGGCTTTCCGCAATAAGCGGTATGTTTCTCCACAATTAGCGGGTTGCGCTCAATAATGTGGGTGTTACTCCACAGAAGGTCTGGGTGGTCAACCCACTTGGGCATTGTCCAGCGTAGCTGGTATCGGAGTCCGCGTCCTGCGGTGGTATTGCAAGACCTTCGAGCGTAGAAGGTGCTCGATCGGTTCGGGTGTATCTTCGTTTGGAGGGTATCCGTACCAACGGACTCGGTAGACCAATTCCACATTGGAATCGTAACCATGGCTCACGATGGTCTCAATGACAAACTCTTTGTCGTGTACTTCCCGCTGTATGGGTGGTACGCGGCTTTCCTCGGCGGAGGGCTCCATTCCGCTGTAACTGCGGTCGGCTGTGACTGTCTTCTCCCGCTTCGGCGGTAGCGCGTCCTGTACTCCAGGTGGTTTCCGTGAGCCAGGCCACAGTGCCTTGGAGGCGGTTGTAGTGCGCTTCCTTGGTGCTACGTCCGGATTCTTCGGGTCCTCCCCCTCAGAGTGGTTTTCCTGGGGCTTCCAGTCGTCCCGTACTGCGAGTTTCCTCGGCTTCGAGGGGTGTTTCCGTGTTGACGGAGGAGCTTCCGCGTCGCGCGCGCTCAGCGTGCGGTGCACGGTCACGTGCCGTGGCGGCGGTTGGCCGTTGGGCACGGGCGGTTCACTGTCAAGCTCCACGTCGCCGTGGGACGGGCCGTTAATTTCGGAATTTCCAATTTCAAACGGCGGCCGTTTTGCGACGGGGCCACGCGTTGCACTTGTGAGTTCTAGCTCCTGTGGAGGCGGTTCCCCTACGGGGGGTGACACTTGGCGCTCTGTTGGCGCGTCCAGGTGACTTGGTGAATCTCCACTCTCCGTGGCGCGTGTGCGCGCTCCGTTATCACGGCTCCCGTTTGTCTTCTCGACGGTGTCGTGAGCGACTTCATCAGACAATCCCAGATCTGGGTCAGCAGTCACCGAGCGTTCTCGGGTGTTCTGCCCTTCTCTTGCCGCGATCGCGGGGGTTCTCTTGAATTCCTTCCGCGTTTGCGGTACGTCTCCCGCCTGTGCGGGCTTCCTGCTAACATCCTTCTACTCTGTTTCCGCCGTTTGTGGTTGTACTCCCCGCGATGGGGTAACCGGCGAATCCGTTTGCGATGGCGAGAAACTGGAAGGTGTAGCTGTCCCCTCCCTCTCCTTTGCTGGAGCGACGGGGTCAGAGGTAAGAATCCCCGTGAGCGGGGCGATGCGTGTGTGGATGTGGGACGGTGCCGTGGGTGCCGGGTGAGGTTCCGACGCGGTCGGCAAGTCAGCAAGGCCACGTTCCGGGTGGGGTAGAACAGTAGGGCGGGTAGTTTACTCATCCGCGGTGGGGGTTTCCGTGTCGACGGGTGTGTCCTGTGCCGGAAGTTCCCGGGTAGCGGCGTTGGCTGGCCTCGGCGCGAGGACGACGCGGTCACGAGAGATACGTTCGTACTGTCCCTTGATATCAAGGACAACCGTCGTGTCGGTAGTAGAAACAACCCTATATGGGCCCTCCGCGATCGGAGACAGCTTATGACGCTTCTCCTTTTCGGGGTTGTAATATTCCTTGCGGAGAAATACATAAGAGTTCACCCCGAACTTCGGGGTCCTGTCCACTCGGGCATCGAAATTCCGCTTATAAGCGGCTTGCGCTTTAGACATCGCATTCCGTACAACGTGTAAGATCTTGGTTGACCAAGCTTTCCAAGCGTCCCTGTGGTACCGTGGTGACGGAAACTTGTCCAACGTAGCTTGGGGTTCGATTGCCACCGGTGGTGGGGTACGTGAGAGTACCAGCTCAAATGGAGCAATTCCGGTGACTCGGTGAACCTGCGTATTGTAGGCGTAGGTTACCGCGTCGGTGTAAAGATCCCAATCAGTGGGGTGTTCTGCAACGAACGTTCTGGGGCGTTCAGCATTGTGCGGTTGAAACGCTCCACCTGCCCGTTAGCTTGCGGGTGGTAGGTGGTGGTAAACCAGTTCTTGATGTCAAGAATGCGACATACGTCCTAGAAAAACTTCGCTGAGAACTGCGATCCATTATCCGATAACAAATCAATCGGTGGTCCATAGGTGAAAACCCAATGGTTAACAAAAGCCTTCGCGACGAAGGTAGCTGAAACCTTTGGCAAGGGGACCGTACGCACAAGTTTAGAGAAGCGGTCAGTAATTACCAGCAAGTAGCGGTTGGCCCGAGGTGTTCGGACGAATTCGCCCAAGATATCGATTGCGACAAATTCAAGGGGAGCCCTTGCGGGGAATAGGACCAACTTCTTGGAGTGCTTGCGCAACTTGATGCGGTTCTTCGCACATGCCGAGCAACCTCGGATGGTAGCATATGCCTCAACAGCCATAGCTGGCCAGTAGAAATCCTTGCGTAAGGTGTAGTACAGCTTTCTCCCGCCTGGGTGAGCGGATAACTTCGCATAATGCGAGAGATTCAGAACTCGAGACTGCAGGGAGTGAGGTACCACGATCTGTGGGCGATCTCCGACAGTTCGGACGAGGTAGCCTTGGTCATTCGTGACCAAGGGTAAGGTAGCTCCTCCGTTTAGGCGGGCGCGAATCTGCGTGCACAGCGGGTCTGAGTGCTGTTCCCGGACCACTTCTTCCGGAGTAATCGGTACAAAAGAACCGGGTACGGGCTCCGCAGATGATGCGGCCAGAATGGCATCGAAGATGTCGTACTCTTCCGGGTCTGAGTCGGTGTCATCCTCTTCGTCTCCCGAAAGGAAACAAGGTATCTCCAGGTCATCCACTGGTTCAGCTTCTGCGGCTGTTGGCAAGCGGGAAAGTGCGTTGGCCTGAGCGTTCAGGATACCCTTCTTGTACCGGACTTCGAAGTCAAACTCTGATAGCCGGAGTCTCCACCGCATCAAGCGGCCAGATGGCTCCGAAATGGAGAGGAGCCAACGCAAGGCCGAGTGATCGGTGTGCACAGTGAAATGGTTTCCCATAAGGTATGGGCGAAGGGTTTGTAGGGCCCAAACTACAGCCAGACATTCCTTCTCGGGCACCGAGTAATTCCTCTCGTGAACGTTGAGGCTCCGTGACCAATAACCGATTGGTAAGCGCTCTCCACTCTCTGTGGTCTGGAACAATGTGCATCCAATCTGGACGTTGCTTGCGTCCGTGTCCACGGAATACGGTAAACCGAGTGTCGGTAGTGACAGTATCGGTGGCGACGTCACCGCATCCACGAGGGATGAAAAAGCCTTTGCTTTAAAGTCATCAAATGGTTCCAGGATGACTGGTTGTCCTTTCCGGAGAAGTGCGTTGAGAGGGGCTGCAATATCCGCGAAATGCGGGATGAAACGACGGTAGACGTTGCACAAACCGAGAAATGATCGGAGTTCCGTTTGCGTTGTCGGGTGCTTGGCCTGCTTGAGGGATTTGACTCGCACCTCGTCAACCGACAACCGTCCCGGACGGATAACATGGCCGAGATATTTCACGGTGTCTGTGAGGAACTCGCACTTCTTAAGTTTGAGGGTTATGCCTCCGTCACGTAGGACTCGCATTACATCCCTGACATGGCCCAGGTGCTCATCCAGGTTACTGGAGAAAATGATGATGTCATCCAGGAACACCAGGCAAGTCTTCCACTTGAAGCGGGCTAACAAGATGTCCACCGCTCGTTGGAAAGTAGCGGGTGCGTTCGTGAGGCCAAATGGCATCCGTTTGAAACGGTAGAGGCCCTGATGGCAAACAAAAGCCGTTTTGTCACGGTCTTCCTCCCTGACTGGGACCTGCCAATACCCCCAATTCGCATCAAGGGTTGTGAACACTTTCGCACTTCCAAGCGAGTCAATACATTCGTCCATACGCGGGATGGGATACACGTCTTTGACCGTAGCCGCATTGAGTTTGCGGTAATCAATGCAAAACCGCCAGGACCCATCAGCTTTGGGAGCAAGAACTACCGGCGAAGCCCAAGGGGATTGAGCCGGCTCGATTACGCCTGCGCGTAGCATCTTCTCAACTTGAGATTTTTCTTCTTCCCGAGCTGTCGGACCTGCCCTGTAAGGGTTTTGTGAGATCGGCCGGGTATCCGGAAGTAAGTCAATCCGATGTTCGGTGATCCCGATTTTCCCCAGAGAACCGTCCCACATAGACGTGAATTCACGTAACATATCCCGTAACTGATCACGGTGAGACTCTGGGACGTGGCTGAAGTCCAGAGACTCGAGCTCCTCAACAGGATCCTTCTTCTCTTTTCCGGGTGATTCCGGTTCTTCTCCCGACGAGGTCGGTGCCTCCGCTTCCGAGTTCTTCGGCGATTCAGTATTTTCCGAGTCTGTCGGCTTGGTGACAACCGAGTTCGCTTCGGTTTCCTTCTCCTCCCCCTCCTTAGGTTCAGCGATCCCAAGAACTTCGGCAGCCAATACCTTCGTAGGTATGATTGCCACTGGATGTGGAAGTACAGAGCCAATGACTTGGTTCTTGACCAACCACTGTTGGGTAGGGCTAAAATTGGCCACTAACACCTTAAAAGGCTTCTCGGGTTCTACGAGTACGATTCCGTTCGCTAAGGCGAGATGCTTTGCCTCATATAACGAGGGTAACGGCTGGACCGTTTGCATGCCGTGTGTGGCGGATGAAACAGTAACCCAGGTTTGCGATTCCGGAGGAATGCAAATAGACCGAGCCACTCGGAGCTTCGTGGAGGGGCGATCCTTTTCCAACGGTTGTTGGGCGACCGGCAGGGGAACCTGCTTTTTGAGCGCCCTCCGGAGCGGCTTCCGAACAATCGGCAGTGTCGTCCCGTCTATGAACTCGACGGTTTTGCAGCGTGGTCGAATGGCTTCGACGAAGCGATCGCAAAAGTCGGCTCCGAGGATTATCGGTGCAGCCAGTTGTTTGCAGACGACAAACTGCAACTGGGCAACGCAGCGACCCAGCCTCACAACGAGGTCGATTGTTCCCACGATTGAAAGGGGGTTGTTGTTCGCGTCAGCGATATCCATCGGCGCTGCCGAGCGAATCTGAGCCCGTAACTGCGGGGGTAGAAGAGACTGAACCAAAAAATTGGGACCAGCACCCGTGTCGAGGACGGACAACTGTCGGACCATATATTGATTTGAAATACCCAGGTCGGCGTAAACTTTATAGTTTCGTTTCGCCATGACCAGGACTCTTTCCGGAATACGGAGATTTTTCGACCGTACCCACGGGCGACGGAGAACAGCTAAGTGTTCCGAGTCCACGTCTGTTGTGGCCATTTTCCGTGTGAGGATTTTGACCTGGGAGCGAGGCTTCGCAGCCTCCAGTGCCTCCGACCTCGACGTCGAGGGCGCCTCTCCTGGAGTGGAGACTCCCATACTCAGTTTTTCTGAGCTTCACTGCTACCTTGCGGGTTCGCAGAACCAGCGACAGCTGCAGTGCTTCCACCTTGAGGAGGTTGGGTTCCCGCGTCCTGGGACTGGAAGTCCGCTATATTGCGGGGGAAGACCGACCTCGCGCGCAAGTAAGCTGAGGCGGGTACCCTCTCCTTTTCGGCAGGGGTCAAGGCTTCGTAGTTTACGATCACCTTTGCCATATCCTTCATAGGAAGGTAGCAGTTGGTGGACACATGTCCCGGTTTGTAACACAGATGGCAGATGATGTGTCGGAGTTGATCCGCTATATGCGGTCGGCGGTCCGATCGTGGAGGATAGGGGTCTTTCCAACCTGGTCGTTGGGTTCGTGTTCCACTGGAGTACGGCACCGTCAAGGCCGGAACATGATTTCCAGCATACATTGCGGGGTCTACGTCCCCAGTAGAGGGTTCCGTTGTCGACGGTAGCTCCGTTGTCGGCACTGACGAGTCGCTTTGCAGCAGATGCATGTTGTCGTACATCCCGTGATCCGTTCCTCTCGTCAGAGGCGGTGACGGTACCTGTCTTGCCTCCAGGGGGAGGACTTTGCCCGACCAGTGCTTCGTTCCCTTACGAGCTCGGAGTGCATCGCCCTCGGCTTGGGCGAACTGCACTAGTTCCAAGTAGGTGACTCTCCGTCGATCCTTGCGGTGACGGGCAACCAGTGTCCTAATCGTAGGGTCGAGCCCATCCACAAACATGGTACACCTCTCCTGCGCGGAGTACACGTTACCACAACGGTGGAATGCCTTGTTCAACCGCGTGGAGTAAGCTGTTTCAGACTCCTCCGACTTCTGTCGGGTATCCCGCAAAGCGATGATAGCGGCTTGAATAGCATTCCCTGTTGCGTAAGACCTCAGGAGATACTGCACGGCTTCTGGCCAGCAGGTAACTTCTCCTTCGGAGGCTCTCGAGGACCCACGAACCGAGTTGAACTGGTCCCCCGCCATTCCCCTCAGAAAGTAAGGTAAGGCAATATAGCCCTGAGCCTCGCTCATCCCGAGTATATCGGCTTCCGCAACAAAGCGGGCAAGGAAATCCAAGATAAGGATTGGGTCCTCTCCTGTGAACTGTTTGCGGAGCGTGAGCTCCAACCGTTTGATGCAATCCTTCACACGGCCAGTTCCTCGAGGGGTTCTCTCCATGCTAGAGTCCTCCAACCGATAGTATCGGTACGACAGTAGTTTCCGATACAAAAGATTCGTCGGCTTCAACTCCTTGAGTCCAAGGTGCTTCCGTCCTTTCTCACGGGTACGCACGGCGCCATGCGTGGCTTCCGTGTACTTCGACCGCGATGCGCGGGAACGGTGGTTCGGCTCAGCATCGGATGAAGAGGAGGAAGAGCCGTGACTGCGGACGTCGGACTCGGAAGATGACGAAGATGACAAACCTTCTTCCATCTTGACCTTCTTCCGCCTGTGGCGGTCCGTCGCGCGGTGCGACTTCCGAGATCCCTCGGAAACTGGGGCACCCGGTGGTACTGCATCATGAATGATGGTTTGCTCCAGCGTTTCCAAACGGGCTGCCAGGCGATTAAGACGTTGGGCCACCTCTTGCAAGAGGGTACCCGAAACCTTTCGGCCTTCCATAACCGTGTTAACGTCGGCTCGTAAAACACGGACGTCGTTCGAAACGTCCCGAACATCGGCATCATCGAAACGAGTTCAGAGTTTCGTTATATCCTGAATCAGGTTCACCTGCGAGGACTGCAGGATCCTCACCTGTGCCTCTAATTCACGGAGGGTAAACTCGTCGGACCTCGACGACATGGCTTGAGCCGCTGCCAGAGCGAGATCAGCCGGTCCTTGAGCTTCGGGAACCTCGTTCACGGAACGGGGTCCCCTGGAAGCCGGAACTGGGTCATCATTTCCCGGCATGGTCAGGGCGTCCCGCGGCAATGGCGGTAAGCTCTGAGGCAAACCGGTAGAACCGGGAGGGCCGGATGAACCGGGCACGGAACCAGTTCTGGAACGTCCTGTATTCGATGGACGGGGCATCGCTCACCGATAGGGACCGGACCAAGTAAATTCACCAGTTGTAGCTTCCGAAGATTCGGGCAAGTAAATGAATACCGTTAAAGCGGATGCTCCCAACCTGCTGGGAACCAGACAAACCGATTCCTCGTTCGGACAAGCAGCAACGTGATTTACACCACGTTTCACCACCCGCGACAGCGCAGGCGTAGGACTCCGATTCTAAGTCAGGAGACCACTTGTGGTGCAATACCACACGCGGAAAGGATCCCGCGACAGCGGCAAAGTCACCCAAGGTGTCCGAGCCTTGCTCCCTTGGTGAGGGCGGCTCAGAGGTAGAGCCCTCCGAACGTGACCGACACGAGTCGGATGTAGGGCCGAACGGTCACTTCTCGCACAGCGCACGGAGGTGTGGGGAGAATCGGATCTAGCGCTCGACGGACAGTCGATCAGTGTGCAACTCGGTGTTGCCGGTGGTCTGGTGGAGTCCGCTGTATGCTGCGGCGCGGCGAGTGGAACACCCACGAATGAGGGAACGATCCGTACAACGGTATCCTCTAGGACAAAGAAATGAGGGGTGGGGAACGAGCCGCACGGCCGGCGCAGACTCGTGACGAGCAATAAATACCCCGAGACGTCGGGGCCAAACCTGATACAGGGCGGAGTAGAAACAGTCCGTATGACGGTAAACAGAAGAAGAAACAACAAAAGAAAACAGAAAGTAGTCCGTAAGTAACGGTGGTATCACTCCTTGATGTGCAAGGGGGGTGACGGAGCCGGATCGGTAGCAGCACTCCCCTAGGTTGGGGTCGTAGCCGTATACCAACGGTCAAAGTCAGAGCCCAAACCCTTGTTGAGGTTTTCTTCCGTAGGGTCGGCGGCGAGTGCCGCCACCTAAGTACGGCCACTGTAGTGTGGATTACTAACTAAAAATAACTAATTACTCCGGGTGCACCGGGCCTGACATCCACGTGTGCGTGGTGGCTCACTTGGCATGAGCCGTCCACTCAGGCGGTGTGCACTACACGTGTTACCCACAAGTACCCCCTTCATAGGGGCATCTCCCATATAATGGGTTAGCCCAATACACCTCATGTATTCCGTATCCCAACAGCTAACCACGCATCTTATATGAAGAGCGATTTGATTCCCTCTACCTCCGGAGGCTATTGCACCACAAACCCAGGCAATTATCCAGTGCACCAGTTTCCTCATGAACCGCTCTGGAATACATCTCAGTGCGCTGATTCATGTCTTCCGGTGAGATGTTTCCCATGATTAGGTGGCTACGAGCGTTTAAAAACGCTTCTATGCCCTCCCAGAACAACTCGGATAGTTGCGAATAGTTCTTGGAAAATAGAAGCCCTCGGTCAAACCATCTTGCAGAAGATGATAATTGACGTAACACAACGCATGTCACCAGCAAAGGATTACAAGAATATTTGTTTCTGGACGTCACTCTTGACGTGGTATGCCATCCAAGATCTATTAACATACGAGAGATGTCGCTGTTCCTAAACCTGAACAGCACAAGGCATGTAACATCAGTAACGCTTCCGAACTTGAAAGAAAAGGTGAAAGTTGAAAAATGTCGCTTGAGTATTGCGTAGCGCCTTTTTTCTTCTGTTTCAGATACATACTGAGCGGCAATCGCAAAAAAAACGTGGGAAGAAGTGGAAAGCGTAACTGGAATTGTCTGTCTGCGACAAGCAATGGTAGGTAGTATAATTGCCCACTTTACCTGTCGACCATTGCTTTGGGAGTGGGAATAATCGGAATGCCTACGGAGAGGCACCTTTGGGAAAGGGATAGTATTTTCAGGATAAGGGAGACCTTGATTGGTAATACTCACAACTCGAACTGATTTCTTACTGCGTAAAGATTCGTTGATGATTTCATCATATTTGCAGGTTCCGCCTTTTCTGATTTTCTGGCTTACAAATATCGTCATATCTGGTTGTGACTTTCTCACTGCGTAAAGCCTAATATGTTTTACTTCGAGGGTGTCGCGACGGCGGTCTGGCTATTATCAAGTCTGTGTGGTGGGCGCACGTGTCGTTCGTGTGTGCGGTCTGGCAGGGTGGACAGGGCGGTCCGAAATTGTGCCGAATCGGTTTTTGTTTTATGGTCGAAAACGCGCGGATTCGGACAATTCGGAACGTTCCGAATCGAAAGAGGCCTGTTCATCACGATTAAATAATTTACGAATTTGTGCTAAACCCTGACAGGCTTTGTTTTCTCAACTCACCGAGAAGCGAGAAGCCCTTTGAGCTCCGGACCTTCCCCACCGTTCATGCGAATTTTGTTCTATTCATGGGACCTACTAGCTGCCACCAAATATCAGGCATCAATCTCTTGTTCATCCGACAACCATTGTCTGGCCTCTGCTGAAATTCGACAACCTCCTTCTTCATAACAAACGCCTCAATGAAAGACATGGCGTGCGCATTCGCACTGACAACACCTTTTGTGACGTCAGGGGCCGCCCCCGCGATCACCAGCAGCTGGAACGGTAGAAGAATACCTGTCACACCATGGCGACGGCCTATTCGAGTACACACGGCATGCCTAGCTGTGAACAAAGAGCCAAATGCATCTAAAGATGAAGAGCAGCTCGATGAAGCTGCTATGAGAGCTGCCGAGATCCACGAAGTAATGAACGGCTTAAAGCAGTTTAAGGATCGTATAATTGAAGGTACGCAACAGCCCTAAAGCCGGCTTAGCTGCTCATCGCAGTGCTTTGCGCATCGATTTTTGTTTATGCTAACCACTATTGTTGCGTCCTTCGAGAAATGTTTCTTTCGCGAAACTGTAGATGCGACTAAACTAGCGAGAAAAGTTCGAGCGCCAAAGAAGCAGCTGGAGGCCGCGTTGGCTTCGCATCCGGATATCATAAGGATAGATGGGCATATTGCAGAGCTAGAAGAAGAGCTCAAACATTTGGGAGATCGATAAACGTTGTCGCCATCATAACCTTGACAGAGCCCATTGTGGGAATAGTTTGTGTTTACATCGCCTCCTATCGTGCGTGGCATAAGCACACTAGATTGTGCCTTTGGTTCGTAAATAGCCCGCGCTGTCGTGACCACTTACTCTTCCCCACGAGCAGCCGCACGAGCTAGTGCTTCTTCTCGAGCCCAAGCCTGGGGCGACATATTGGGTCGTGAGTTAAGTCCGAATCCGAGCATCACGCCTGCAAGGACTAGAGTCCCAATGTATGGCACCTCCCAGTCAAAAAGCTTTCTTCTCTCTCCCGGCTTACGAATCGCTTCGCCGAATAGGCGCCCACCCGGTTCATTCACTTCGGTTTCCCCAAACAGGCCTGGGGATGTTTAAAGGGTTGGTCATATTCAAATGTAGGGTTAGAGTTCAGCCTATGAAAACATTCGTTGTCGTTTCCGGGTCCCGCTATAGTTGAGAATGAATGAGACACGCCGCACATCCTATGCACACCAAGGTTGGAATTCGATTCCCGGAGCCTGACGCTTTGTCTGATTCTTACTAACGATTAACGCCGCCGCGCTCCGTAGCGGATGGAAACAACGTACCTCCTCCTCCGCGTACTGATCGAGAGGAATGAAAAGCTCTAGAGAAGCTTCGTAGTCTGAAAGCCATTTTTTCCTTCGTGCTCAATCGAAGATGTTCCTGGACTCTCAAGTAAGATCAGGAGAAGACAAGGGAGACCGAAAGATGAGCGAGAATAGTATCTTATCACAGCCGCACCCCCAAGGGCTGTCTGTGGTTCTGCAAATAACTGCTCTGTGCCTGCGTATTTTAAAACCATTACTGCACAGCATTTTGTTTCTGTGTGGGACACGTTTTCCTTTCAGCTCTCCCTGCATGTTCAAGTCCGACCTCTGGCATTTTTCTTCTTTCTCTTCGCTCTTTTGACGAGCATTTGGCTTACCCTCGATCATCTGGGGTTCGACGAGATTCCCCCGTACTTCGACTGAACTGAACTTAGTGCTTGACGCATTGCTCTTCTCTTCAGATAAAGAATGACAAGGGATGGAAGATAGAGTTGGCTAAGAGACCAAGACATGGCAATGACCCTTGCTATGTTTGAGACATTATGAAATGGGATTAAGTCTTCTCGTCATTGTCGACCGTTTGGCCAGAAGTGAAAGTTTGCTGTGACTACAGGCCACTAGGTGAAAAAGCAATTTATGATGGCATGTAACCCTTTACCTTCGGTAGCACATGGACGTTTCGCACAGTATCTACGCCGAATACGCAGACGCTTAGGGTGCTGGGCGAATGTTAAATGGGACAGTCCTCATAGTTAAATGCTATCTACACGGTCCATACCTACGTTCATACCTATTAGTTATTCTCGTAGCTCTGTAACTGATCTGTTATAAGCCAGGCCTTATTAACTTACCATACAGCACAAAGAGCCAGCTCAACTGATTGCCCTCGTCGTGTCGGAAACCTTACAAATGATTCATATCGGATATTACAAGCTCGAGGAATCTCCTGCAGTTTGGTCTGTAGATCTGGCTGCCTCGTCCCTTCTTTTGCGGAACTGCCCGAGAGCCATCTCGAAGGGGTCATCCTCCGGTACCAAACCAAGTATTCGGAGCACCAAGGCAACAGGGGAGAATCGTCCCGCCAACGGTGACATGAAAAACAAACACAACAACCTCCATACATTGCTCGCTCTTCGTACTATTTTAGCCACTACAGCCAACGGCCCGGTCTTAACGGAGAGCCACATCTTCGCCTCGTGCCTGAACGCGCTTAAACTGTAACCCAAACCGAACAACGCGTCAAATAGCATGTGAAGATTGCGTAGTATATCTTCTATCATTGAAGACACTCTCGCGAAACGTGCCATAGCGTCATGCATGCCTGACATCACCATCTCAGAGGTCTGTCGTGCATCATTGAGCACTTGGCCTGCAGAGAATTGCTGGCGCGCGTTGAAGCCGAAGGCTGGATTTCCAGCGTACCCAGCACCGTAGCTGCCAAAGCCAGCCCCAAACCCACCCATATAAGAACTCCCGTAGTTTGCGTTGTAAGGCGAAAAGTAAGAGCTAGGGTAGGAACCGTTATACATCTGGTAGGGAGTTGAGTTCATTGGGTTGGTGATGTTTTGATTCAAGAAATCCGTATTCGTCGTACCATTTTGGTTTGTCGGGTACGCGTTGGTCGCATGCGCCACGTTGGTTGCTCTACCAGATCTAGGTTGCTGATTGGAATTTGATCCTCTTTGATGCTCACCGTGGGAACGGGTTTCTGTGAATGGGTCTGCAGACGTATTCTCACACATACCTTCAAAAGATAGTTCGACTGGACAACGGGCGGTCTGACCCAATCAGTGGTATCAAATGCAATGGCAAGGATTGCAAGAAGGTTAGAGAAAGACCCAAAGATTCACGAAGTTCACGACTTGTGACAAAAATACGATAGACGCGTATTAGTTCGATTACGGATGTTACAAGTGCGTTCTCCGTTGTAGTTGAACAAGACCCAGCAAAGAGGACTCGCTTGCAGTCTTGATATGGCTGTGAAGGAGCCCTGAGAAAGTTATCCGAGGTGCAGTGGAGTGGATGCCCGAGGCAAGTTAACGCTCTTCGCGCACGAATAAATGATCGTCTCCGTTGGCCTTGTGTCGTTCTCTGCAAACTAAAGCTGGTCAGTGGTCTGTGACGATGCCCTTGGCTGGGAGTAGGATTCGGCCTTGCATGAAACACGTGAAATTCTCCTACCAAAGGTGAACGGCACACGCCCAAGTATAGAACTGGAACACGTCTGTGTTTCTAGGATGTTACAAGGGTTTACATCAGAGGTCAGCTAGCGTTCTACATTTCGTGCCATGGATAGATAGTTGTCAACCCGAGTAGGGAGCCTTGAACCTTTGCATAAATTTGCTCGGCAGTGGAATTCAGGAAATCAATTGTAACAATATATGTTGTTTCTGGCTCGATTTCGGCGTAATCTGGGAAGGCCTCCAAAATCTTTTCCATCAGATATTGAAAAGCATATTTGCACTCCCATGCTGCCATGGTTCGTACTTTGTTTTGGTTTAATACGTGCGTTCTTCTGCCCGTCGCAACTTAACATCTCCAAAACCTCAAGAGCGATTGTGATCAGCTGTCACCTCGATATCTAGCTAGACTGTTCAGATCCTAACGTCGAATGAACGCTTTACTAGAACGGGCCTCAGCAGAGACATAATAGTTGTTAAGGCCCTGTCTGCATATGGATATGGACATGGGTTTTTGGCACTGCACCGGGAAAAGAATTAAAAATATGTCCATGTCCATATGTAGACAGGGCCTAAGGTTAAGGATTAGCGATCGCTACCCGCAATCCTTCGAACTTGTCTAACTGTTAGTATTTACTCAGATAGTCTGCATCGAGGTTTTCTGAGACGTTCCTCTACCACCCTAAGCACCTGGGTGAGCTGTTGAGCTTAAATCCAACTCTTGCACGGAGAAGTGATCCTTGAGATTCCCAGCATTACTGAATCTACTATGGGATATTCGCTGTGTGTAAGAGATTCCATCATGATAGCCCATTCGTTCACTGGAAATGAGTTCGGCCCAGCACAAAAGGTATGCAATCACTCGAGTCCGGAAAACAACGGCTCCAAATAGAAAGGACTAGATCAGATAACATAAAGTTCTAACAAGCAACCGGGAAAACGGTGATCGTATCGGCTGTGAATGTCAGATGCATGGTGCAACCTACGTGGTGGACTGCGAGTTTATTACAGACAAATTGGAGAGCCACCTGAACTGGGTAGTGGACATTGGCGAAGCAAGCACAGTTTTGAAAGAGGTTCTATCAGAATTCAACTACAAGAACCTCGATGAACTGGAGGAGTTTCAGGGACAGAACACGACCACAGAGTTCATGTGCAGACAAGTATTTGATCGCGTGGCGGATCGGTTTAAGGGAAAGTTTGTTGGTGCTATTCGAATCAAGATGTCTGAATCGCACATAGCATGGGCGAGTTACACGGGTATTGTAGAAGAGTAGTCTTATCGACGAAAGCATCATGCGTCGCACATGCTACGCTTGGTACGACGTTTTTTACTTAGGTCCATTGACTATCCCAGCTAATCATGGATTGCAGCCTTTGCAATTGTTCTCACACTCATCAGGACGCCCTTAAGAGTATGTAAAGACCGTAGCGTAATAGGTACCGAAGTGACCTTCCCTCACTGCAGAGAAAAAAGACAATGCAATCGATATTTGCGGCAGCTTGAGACTGTACAATTACTCGTCTCCATCCTCCTTATTCTCCTTAAGGTATTCGAGCAAGAACTCGTAGCCCGGTGAGCTCTCACCGAATTCCTTAATGACACAGCTGGTGGCACCGACCACCTTAGTGGCATTACCCTCCTCGTCGATCTTGCAAAGACCAGCCCATTCACCAAGTTGCTTCTTATCCGGCACGCGCACGAGCGCCACTTCATGCGCAGCACAAAGTGCCTCGATCAAACGCGTGTATCGCGGCTCGTCACAGTCGGAAGCGAGGATGCACAGTTGTGCCTGACCGCGATCCAGAGCCTTTACGACTTCGTTCAGACCACGGACCAATCCGTCGTGCACGAGAGACTTTTTGAGCACCTCTTGCAGGGCCTTGAGGATGTCCATTTCTCCGACATCTTCGGGGACGGCGTCAACGGGAACTTCGTCAGACATAGCGGGTTAGATGGGTCGTGCGCTTCTGCGAAAAGGGACAGTGATCAAGGTTGTCACCAGACAAGGTTCCTCCAACCTGATGAGATATTTCACAGATGGGGCATCCGCTCGGCGACGACGATGGGGAATGGTGCTCGCAGGATCATATAACACGCAGAAGACGGTCTGCGGTGTGCTGTCGGCGTCCGAAGTACGTGTACAAGTTTTATTAGATCTTTGATCCGATTAGAATCTCGTGTTCGGTAACGCGGGAACGTTGGACAGCAGCGCTGGAGCGATATAATTACAGAAGACGAATCTTCAGATTCATCGCTGTTCGCCATCCAATACGATCTGCCCAACGCAGACGCCGATCTACGAAGGGCAGACAAGATGGTAGGGGTTTTTGGCATGCACAGTTCAGTACATTAGGCGTTTTTAATTAAGGGAACTCAGTGCTATTTCTAAGGCTCCTTTTCTGGCATGTTCCTTATTTTGAAATAACTTGCTCATTTCAAAATAAGACCCTAGCATGTTTGAGGACATCTGCCTCCCTCTCTTCTGCCACCAGGCATTCCATCATGAACGAGGACTCTGACGATAACACCTCCTCCGCTATGGCACTTATGTCACAATTCGTAGCTCAACAGCAATACACACAGCGTCTTTTAAAGCAAGGAAACATTGCCGCAAAAAATTTTATTCGCTCTGCTACACACACATCTGACCACGAAGGAATTGAAACTTCTATCTCACGACCAGGAAGAGGTAACACCCTTTTCTTCCACAAGGCCACTTACGTCCGCCGGCATCCCTCAGGTATATACAACTACGTGCGCTCTTAGAAAACCAACATACATCTCTTTGAGAAGATCACGCACTTAACTCATGCAAAATTCGACAGTTTACACACTTTGGCTGAAGTAGAACTACAGAAGCCTTTGGACGTGCTTCGTGAATTCTGTGGTGACGCGCACACACGTCCACCACTGCCACATAGCTAGGGAGCGCTCTATATAAAGCACCCAGGAACACTCGTCACCGGCGTCGCTGTTCCTGGGGTATCGGTTCGTCGTCACAGGTTATGGGCCCAGAGACGTCTGAAATCTCTTCAAGACTTTCAAGATTCTTAAGACGACAGGACAGATCGGAAGACGACTACTATATACAAAGCCTTCTTCAAAACTGTTACACTCTTCAACAAGAAAAATCCTCCCTCAGCCTCTCAGTCGCTGAAACATCTTCTACACAACATCTCTCCATCATGGAATCTCTTTCTCAACCAAAACTGTCTTATACAAATTTCACCTTCTGGAAAGACGCTCTGTCTATAAATGCCGCCTTATTAGACGCAGATGCGCTACTTGAAAATGATCTACCTGTACCTCAGGATCCAGCTTTACTGTCGGTTCATACAAAAAAATCCAACAAAGTGAAGTCACTCATTATGCAAAGCATTCCGGAACACATCATTGAACAACTCCCGACAAACATCCTAGCTGAAAGTCCCTACCGCATAACTCAAATTATTTCCTCACACGTACAACAAACAAACATGGAAGATCACGATACACTCGATGCAGAAGCACGAGCTCTTTTATTTACTACAGGCATGGAAATCAAGGACTATATATCTCAACATCTCAAGATCCGAACCAAATTGCTCAACGCTGAATTCCCCAATATATCTGACGAGAAAACTACTGTCAAGTACCTTTTCTATGGTTTGAAGTTCAACCCTGACCTCTATCAATTGGCCATCGTCATGGCAGGATCCCCACCGCCAACTATTAGAGAATTTACGAACCGCCTCCAGCAAGCCACATTACTGCAGAAAGCTATCACACCAACCTCATCCACTTCACCTTACACATCCTTCACGCCAGCACCCACCGCACCCGAGGCCTCCCGTTCTCGTCCTCGTCGTGTACGCAACAAACCGTTCTCAAATCATCCTCGTCCCCAGGGCTACACTGGAAAGTGGTGTCGCGTACATGGATGTGTTACCCATAGCGATGATGAGTGCACACTACAGAACAAGGCAAAAATGCAAGCTCGGGCGTTCGTGGCTGAACCGGAGTCGTCCTCGAAAAACCTTCTCGAGGAGCTTCTGCTCCGCATGTCTGCATTAGAACACAATGTGGACGCTGACCATTCCGCACCGCCCGATGGTAAGTTCATTCTCGATTCTGGCGCTTATCCTACACACGTCTCCACTCCACACCCCACCATGAATTCCCCCTCAGGACCAACTTACACCCTGTCCGCCAATGGCCACACTTCCCGCATCACGAAACAGGGGTCAATAACAATTCCAACGACGCATAAGCCACTCGTCATCTCCAATGCGGTCCATGCTCCAAACATACGGCAGAATCTCCTTTCCGTCACCTCACTTGCGCACAAGTATGGACTCGTCGTCTTCACCCCCTCCAAGGCTGCAGTCATTCGTCCACGCCGACCACCCCTTAGTTCCGAAATCATTGCCTGTGCTTCCTTGATAAACAACCAATATGCTCTCGATACTCCCTCCCACGCCTTTGGAACTCGAACGATAACCCAACGCACAAACCCCTTACTCAAGCCTATCAACCCACAAACATCTATACCCCCGCCAACCCCAACATCTTCCCCCCCGCTACAATCCCGCATCCCCAATCTCAACACATTCCCTACCCCATCCCTAGAATCGCAACAACCTTGGCTCACTCGCCACCAACCTCCGTCACTTCCCCCTCCTACCTCGAAAATCAAGCATGACTTCATGGTGTGGCACCTCAAGCTAGGCCACATCCACCCCCGCACCCTTCAGGTAATGGCCAAACACAATCTCCTCCCAAATCTCCCTCGCAGTCTCCAACACACTCCACCGCAGCTACACTGTCGCGGATGCCGCGAAGGCAAATCGAAACCCCAACCTCATCGCCGCACAACGCACCATACCTCCCCTGGCGTATACATCGCCATCGACACCTGTGGCCCACTTCAACCTCCCTCTAGACAAGGGCACAGCCACATACTTGTTGCCATCGACATAGCATCCCGCTTCCTTCATATAAGATTCCTCAAAACCCGCTCCGAAGCTCTGACCCAACTTCTCGACATTCTCACCCTCATCTACGCCACTCACAATCGCCACCCACTCCATCTCGTTAGTGACAACGCTAAAGAACTGACATCCCAATCCTTTCAAAAGGCTCTCATCTGCTGCATTCCTATACACCAAAGGTCTCTATGCTCACCTCACTGCCCATGGTTACCAAGCTCTCAAATCCGATCCAAATGTTTTTCTCAAACCAACACGTCACGGCCTGACTATCGTCGGAATCACCACCGACGACTTTCTTGCAGCAGCATCCGACCGCCGCTCACTTGATGAACTGCACACTGCTCTGCAGGCGAAATACACCGTGAAACGGCTTGGTAAGCCCACAAAGTACATTGGTTGGAACTTTGAATACACTGCTTCAGGTTTTCGCGTACACCAGAACCACCTCATCCACGAAATAGCGGAGAAACTTCGACTGCGCCATGGCAATCCGGTCAGCACACCATATACAGACGGCCTCAATCCACAGATACCGCTCCAATCCCAGCCCATCTCCAACGTAATCCACAAACTTTACCGCGAAACCCTTGGAACCATCCGCTACATCGCCGATTCAACCCGCCCCGACATTGCCTTTCTGACCAGCGCCCTTGCTCGTTCTCAACGGAATCCAACACATCATGATTGGCTAATGCTCAAGCGACTAGTCCGCTACCTCTACTGCACTCGCGATGCCGGCCTGCACTTTCGTTCTGGTCACACGCAATCGCTGGAATGCTATGTTGACGCGGATTATGCCAACAACACCACAAACCGCCGCTCTGTCACCGGCATCCTGATCCTCTTGAACGGCACACCAATCTCATGGCGTAGTTCCCTACAAGGGACGGTCAGTCTGTCAACGTGTGAGGCCGAATTTATCGCCGCGTCTCAAGCCGTACAAGAAGTTGTATGGACACGCAACTTTTTAACCGAACTCCGTCAACACTGTGAGGCCGCTACTCCGCTCAAGATCGATAATCAAGCTGCTGTATTGATTTCAAACTCCACAGCGCCCACAAAGCGGCGAAAGTACATCGATATTCGCTATCACTTCGTCTTGGATGCAGTACGGCGCAAAGATGTCTGCGTTCATCACATACCGTCAAGCACGATGCTTGCTGACCCGCTCACGAAACCACTGAAACCTCAGCGCTTTCGAGATCTCACAGCTTATGTTCGAGCCCAACCTCCATCGCACGCGGTGGGGGGGCCTGTGGTGACGCGCAAAGACGGTACGACTCCACTCTCACCGCGTGCTGTTACGCAGCCAGTGGCTGCCAGCCACCCTCATGGTGACGCGCACACACGTCCACCACTGCCACGTAGCTAGGGAGCGCTCTATATAAAGCACCCAGGAACACTCGTCACCGGCGTCGCTGTTCCTGGGGTATCGGTTCGTCGTCACAAATTCCATCCAGAGACAGTAAGAGTCCCAAGGAAGAGAAAGTTGAACACGCAGGAAATAATTTTCTTTCTGTTCGAAATTTTTGGGGAATCGGACGAAGGGAACCAGGGTTTGGAGCACATGGCATTGAAGTATGGAATGTCTGTGGGTAGCGTTTCAAATTATTTCAGACAGGGATTAATGGCTTTGCATAAAACTCTGGACGAAGTCACGCCAAGACTTGTGCGATGGCCATCCCATGAGGAAAGGTTAAACATGGAGGGAATTTTGATAGGGTTTCCTTTCTGTGTCTTTTTCGTTGATGGGAACAAAAACAAGCAATGGAGTCCGAGTGACGCAAAGGAGCAGAAAACAGCGTACGATGGGTACAAAAAGTGCCACTGTTGGGCTTTATTGGTGTTCTGTGATATGTTTGTAAGATTTATTCGAGTGGAGATTAGTGATCATGGTGCAGAATCCGATCGTAGCTTGTACACTAACTCAGTTGTGTATCGTAACTGCGAGTCATACCTTGCGAATGGACAACATGGAATGGCTAATATGGGGTTTGCTGGTGATGGTGAGCTTGTAGTCCCATACAAACGGACCGAAAGTACTTCTTGGTTGTATCGAACTGAGCACAATAAGAACATACGGAAGCGAAGGATGGTTAAAGAGTGGGGAATAGGGTTTATTAACAACAGATATAGATTGTTCCTTGGGCGTTGGTGAAGTGCAACGCCCTCAGGGAGGGATTACTGGTACTTGATCGTTTTCCCGATATTTTCGGTTGTGTAGTGTGTATATGACCTACGCCCCACAATGGTGGGTATGGGCACGTGGGACACGATTTTGGGTCAATTGGCGGTTGGCCACAGTAGTGGATGTTGCCACGAAATGTGGAGTATTTTAGTTGATTTTATTTATTATTTTCACACCCATTTCTGGGAAGCTAGTACTTAGTGCGACGGCGCACTGCCATCGCAGCAGTTTACCTTCCCCAACAAGGCACCCCAACCTGGGGAATTGGCTCTAGTTGTTACCGCTTGCGCGCTTGCTCTACTCCTCCTTGGAGGGAAATGCCGTAAACCACGGGACATCTAACCCCCTTGCACATCTAAAGAGGCCCATCCTTGGGAGTATAATTGTTCCAATAACATTGGTGTTTCGCCCTGTATAGGGAGTTCTGTCCACCGGCATTGCCGTATTTGGTTGTCGCTCTCGCGACTCACCCTCGCCCACTTTTCCTCCTTTCCCTCCACTCTCCTCCTTTCCCCCTTTCAGGGTAGTACATCCCGCTACCCGCGGCCCTCCTGTGTGCACCCGCTCACAATTCCCCACTCACTTGGAAACATACCTCTACTGAGGATCACACCCCGCTCACGCGGATACCGATTCTTCGCCTTCACCTCCCTGCGCAAGTCGTGACAGGTGTCCCTGGTCTTACAAACCGGCTTCGCCGTGACACCTCTGGGAGGGCTCTACCCAACTGGGTTCACCTCGTGAGAGGAAGATCCCGGACGTCTTTCGGTGTTTTTCCCCCTTGGGGCATTGCACCACAGTTGGCCTTTTGAGAAAGATCTGTTTCCTATTGCGTACCTTCCTGTTGTCATGGTGGCTAACTGGCAGTTTGATCGTAGGGGATTTGCGCTCCAAACCAGAGACAGGTATATGGAGAAACTTGAGCGAGCCGACCGTTTGGTTGATGAGTAATGTGCGCGGCTTCGAGCGATGCGCCCCAAGTTCGCAGCGCTCGACGCCGCACTCAAACTTTTTTTTAGCTCAATTGGTTCCTTCGGCGTCATCCGTGGGCTCCGATTGCGACGGCACGGGCACGTTTTATGTGTTCGAATGCGTTCCAGTGGCACAAGGAGGGTTGTTAATTGGTTCCGGGGCGAGTAGGTTTGAATGCATGTTGAGCGGTGGTTGACAGGTTGACGCCATAGAAGGTAGCGGGGCTGTGGAGATGCTTGGAACAGGAAGGTTGTTCTTCTGTGCATAAAGCGCAAGAAACGCACTGAACTGCTCGGCCTGTCTTGCCGATACTGCGACGCTAGCCATTGCTGCATTCGCGCTAAGGGTCTGAACCCTTAGAAGATGTCGATCTGCTGCGCGACGCTCCTCCACACGTTTCTTTTTGATCTTCTCTTTCTCTTTCTTCTCTTTCTCATAGTCTGCTTTTCGTTTTGCGAGGCGATTGGCCTTTTCACTACGAGATTTCTGAAGTCTTGAAAGTGTTTTCGCTGAGCTGTCCTCTTTTGTAACAATGTTCTTCTCTGATTCCATTTTGAAGTCAAGAAGGGCTTGGTCTAAGAGATGTTGAGCATCTCCTTGTTTTCCACCTGGTCGTACAGCGGCAAATATCATCGTAGTATCTCCTTCTGCAGCGTCCGCAATATGTACATTTTTGGCCTGCTTCAAAGCAACAGACGCTATGTATTGCACGTTTGAAGCTTTCAGGGTTGCCATGTACTCTCTACGCCATGAAGCTCCATACGATAGCTGTTCTTGCAGCACTTCTTTGTCTGTTACGTGACGTTGTACAGCGCTTTTTGCTACCCGAGAGCATGTGGTTTCGAGTGTTTACCCTTTCTGCGTTGGTGCGCCGAGAGCTACAAGTTGTCGTAAGATCCATACCTTTTCAAGCTTGTTAGGGACAAAACGTTGGCTTATCGTAGAGCTGGATGGGGTGGTGGTTGGACGCAGTTGATCGGAGCATGTGTTGGATGACTCTGCTGCCGAATGGTTCGCAGTTGCGCTTGCGTTTGGAGAGAGATTGCTCTGGGTCGGCATCATGGAGTTTGAGTCCATGTCTTCGGGTTGAAATGCAGCGCGGGCATGGATCTTGAAGCTTAAGAATAGTGGGAGAACTCCGATCAGACTTACTAGAATAACAATTTGAGGCACTAATTCAAAACAGCAGAACATTTTAACAGAAGTTCTATTTCCAAGTTAAAACGGGTGCGACTGCCATTCACTAAGTTATCGCCATGATAAGCTTCGTTTCTCTTAATTAAAAACGCCTATTATTCTGTACTTATCACAATATGTAAACTACTGAAATACTAGACACGGATTTTTCTTTGGCAGAGAGTTCGGTAACAGGTCTTGGGGAGGATGATCTTGCACCTTCGTACTTGATCATACAAAAATCGGCATTCGCCACAAAACCATCTCTAAGGAAAGAACGAGAGCTTAAAACGCTCTCCTTTTTCTTGCAAAAGCGCGACGGGCGGATGTTAGTAATGCACCAAGTCCTTAGTTTTCAGATAGATTCAAGAGTCAATTGTGAAAGAAGCGCTTCATACAGAGCGTATATAAAGGGTAGCTAGCTTTTCGTTTTCCTTGTAAAGACTTGGTGACAGCTAGAGCCTGAAGCGCTGTCGTTTTACTAAAAGTGTTATGTACTGCATTATTGGTCTGATAGAATGGCCTTATAGCCGTAACGTGACAGCTCGAAGACGTTACAGAACACATGCAGTTCTTTGGTTATGTTTACTATGCAGGAAATTTGGTACCGTTTGTTAATGGTGGGATCAGGAGAAATTATTTGGTTTTGCCACTTCAATTTTAAGCGAAATATTCTACAAAGCTTTAGACTTATTTTATTCTAACTTTTCTACTTTAGTATCACTGTATCGGCTGTCGTTTCTTTCCTCAAAAGCAGCTACATACGCTGCAGCGCTGAGCAATGCTGGTGCACCCTTAGATAAATGCGTTGGATTTATCGATGGAACGAACTTAAATCTATCAACACCCAAAGGCAGTGCCCAGTGTGACACGTAGAGTGGCCAAAAGCGCAGAAACTGCCTCACCTTCCAAGCAATGAGCACTCCTGATGGTCTGATATTTCACATCTTCGGCCCTCGCGAACGTCGGGGGCACGATATGACGGTTTATCGTCATTCTAATATCGATGAAGAACTCAGCACTACTTTGTGAATAGAGGGTACTCAGTATTACATTTACGGAAATCCTGCTTACGTAATCAGGCCATACTTGATAATAGACTATGGAGTAGCTCTTCTTATGGAAGAACAGAAAAAATTTATCAAGGAGATGTCGGCATGTCAAAATGCCGCAACATCTTTTAAAGACATCAAGAAGTACTCTTTACATGTTCCGAGCTCGAAAAAGATGTGAATTGGCTGCAAACCAGCAGCCTTATGGTATTTTGTGTCCGCTCTGTTGTGAAACTTCCGTGCATGCCTGTACGGTAATCAAAGTGCAACTGCCTTTAACTGTGCAGCGCCTACCTTAGAGTAATACGTTGCAACGATACTGCGGGAGTAATGACTGGAAACGATTTACGAAAAGTTTGCATGAGCAACAAGTCTGCCGTATGGTATGGACTTCAATGCCTTTGTTCGGCCTCCCTCCATATCAACTTTTGTGGCGCAGTTGTCTTATCAACTCCAACATGCTGCGTTGAACTTTCATCCCTAGCCTTCGTTTTGCCGCTACCTCTTGCTCTCACTTATTATTTTCTTCCGCTTCTCTTCTTTTGGCCTCCAATTAATGTTCTTCTAAGTGCACACGTCTCTGCTCTATTTTATTGCGATCTTCTGCAGTACTAGCTGCATTGTTGATGCCCTGGTTCTCAAGAGCCAGAAGCTTTTCCTCACGCACGACCCGGGACATCTCCAAGCTGAGACGTTCCTGATCTCGGACATCTCGGCGCTCTGCCATTTTATTTCGTAGTTTTTCAGCTTTCTCCACTGCTAAGATTGCCGTACTCATGTCCTGACGGGTCTTTCGCGGCGAGATTCTCCTCCTCTTGCGCCTTGTATCCATACTTCCCTATTCTTCGTCATTCGGATCGCCACCATCATGCGATCGAGAGCTACTTCTTGACATAGCCATGTCCCGCACATTACGACCCGCAGCAAATAGGGAATCTTCCTTCCCTTGTAGTTCCATCCTTGCTGCCTCCTTTTCATCGTTGAAGTCGTCTATTTCAATGACTATATCTTGGTCAAGCTGCTCAAATTCACCGTATGTCTCCCCGCCCCTCGATTCATTGGCTTTCTTGCGATCCGCGCCTCTGAATTTCGCGATCAAGAGCTTAAAGCGATTTTAACAGTGTTTACCGTCAGGTTTTTCATGTGACCATGTTAGCTTCATTGACTTTCTGCATTACAGTGGCGAAACCAAACATTCTTGAACCATGCTTCGGTCTGTGGGCGTTTGCTGCCTGAAACTCCTTTAGCAGCGCCAAACAAGGACGTCGTTGAATTTGCGCCTTGTGTTAGAAGAAGGACGGGATGATGGTCGCTGTGGTTGAGTGTGCTGCAATTGATCCGGAAGCACCTGGTCTACGGGAGACGGAATGGGAGGGGCAGTGCTTGGTGCTGTCGTTTCAGTAGTTGCAGAGATGTCCTGTGTGATCACCTCTGCACATGATGGAGCCTGTTGTCATAAAGGCATGGTTGTGGTAGCGTTGGTGTGTCGATGTGGGCAGGAGAAGGATAACACAATTGGTGTATTGGTTGGACAGTATTCCCGCTATTTTGTACAGAAACAAGCTTCGGTACCAAGCACTTACTACCGAAGTTTCTTTGCTTTATTCGGCGCAGACTGCTCACACCTTCCAGCTCGACCAAAATATGGACCGAAATAACACAGTTCTTTCCTTGCCAAAACCCACTAGTATCCTAATCATTCCTTTCAATGAGTGGAGCCAGAAGGAGGGATAATGGCAACTTATCAATATTTAATGTAGTAGACTATGATAACTTAAACTAACTGCTTGAATTTCAAAGAATTCCATTCTTTGCATGGGGCCTTTCCGAATCGCATTAAGGTAGGAGATGCGAATTTGGAAGGCCAGGCCAGATTGCTTCAATTACTAGTGGTAGAGGCCTCCATTTAGGGAGGTTCATAAAATTGATTTCTTGGGCAAGAATATCAGAAATTTTATTTTTGAAAGCCAAAAAATTGAAACTGGACCCAAAAATGGCAAAATCCGACTATTCTAACCCCGTCTCACCAACAAAGTTTAGATATGCGTTGGTAGAAGACTTAATGCACTCGATTTTCTGTTTGGCTTGAGCAGAAAAAATCGAGTTTAGCAATAGTGGCGGCTCCTAACTGTACGTAGCGGAGAAGCATATCCCGTTTTTTCTAGCGGCTACGCCATTGGGTATGCAAGATAGGCTTGTTTTGTGTGTAATCATACATCACACCACCTTAACAGAAGGAGTGCGATGTGATGTGCGGGGTTTTCGTATCGCAGCGGAGGTGATTTTGAAGGTTGTCACGAATGCACTCGTTTAACTGCTCATTGCCGAGCAAGAAGTGCTGTGAATTCGGGTCACGATCTTTTTGTAGCGAAAAAAGTCGTTGCAACCATTGGTGAAGCAATGGTGTCCAAATAATCACGCTTTGTTGTAGCTGGGAGGTTTCACTTCGTTGTAATATCAAAATGCCAGCATGTGACTTAGGTATCTCAGCTTGGAGTATTTCTTTCCATCGGAGCGCTGCTAGCTCATTAGACCGCAGATATCAGTCAAAAGAAAGCAGGATAGAAAGGCCAAACTCGAACGAGTAGAGGCGATTTCCAAAGTAGGTAAGAGCAACTGCTTAAGTACGACGACTGAGAGTATATTGCTGGCTAGTTAGTATCTGATCCCAACCAAGCAATGCTTTATGCGAAAGCGGGAGCTGACGTTTCAGTTCGGGCAGAAAAAATAAAATGGCAGTTTTTGTCGAAGCATAGATGCCCCTTCCAACGCCTTCGTTCGAGTGATAGATGTAGAAAACTTACTCCCCAAGCAGCGTGTCAATTTCATCAAGAAACGCGCTTTTCCGATTTTCTTTGGACCTTTTCAAGAACCGATTCAATACTTGTAAATATCATTTCTCCGTCACGGGGGCCAGCAAGGCCAGAGCTAAGTCAAAACCGTAGTGACGGGGCATCTGCAGGATTAATTTCTGAGGGGATCCAGATCAGAATAATCTGTACTTCCCCAGCTAGTGACAATGCAGATATTCGGCGGCTGTCTCGCTGGAGCGTGGGTGCAGACGTTCGATCTTTCCGAGTAACAAATACAAGACTTGTGAATCGATTAGAGAGGAAACGCGAAAACTTCTGGGACGGGACTGCTTACATAGCGACCTGAGACCAAAGAGTAACGCATCGGCCTCAAGTACATTAACGTGCGCAGAGCACCGCAAATCATGCGATTGGATTAGTTTCCAGTCTAAAAACTTGAGGTGGTCATTAAAAATCGAGAAATCGAGTGCTTGATTTCCCAATTCTCGGAGATCGTTTCGCAGAAAATGGGTTTTAGAAAATCGGATTGATGCGCCACATTTGACGTTTGCACGGGGTCGTGGATATTCGTTGGGGCGTAGAGAGCTGCTCCTTTTTGTGTGCTAGCATCGTTCCATAACAGAAACGGGCATTGATCTGCTTTCCTGTCAGCATGTAGTAACGGTGCAAGGGCAATGAAATTTTTCAACTCATTTGTATCACTTAGAGGGGGAGTAAGGACCGATTTTTGAATCTGTAGCAGCTTGTAAACCTGGTTGAGATATGCAAAAATCGGCCTTCTCAGTAGCATAAACCAATTCCATTGGCCGAGGAGCGATTCCAACACCTTTTGAGGCCAAATCTTCTGCCTCACCGAAAACCAGGTGTTAGCTATAACGTGCTCCAATTTTTCTGGGGCGGTTCCAAATCCCCAGAGAGATCCACGACGATTCCTAACACCGATATACGATTCTGGCATGGGGATACGCATTTTGATAACTTAGGCGGCAGGTCGGCGCTTTTGAAAGCAGCAAAAACATGATTGTAGTATTTTGCTACAAGCTCCCGATCCCGTCCAAAAATAAAGAAGTCATCAATGTACATCCCGTATCTTACCAGCCCTAACTTGAAGAATTTTAGACAATCTCGAGATCTTTTGGCAGCTTTCCTAAGTGAAACGTGACAAAACGATGGACTTACCGCGCAACAATAACATAGGGATTCTAACCCATGGGTAGCACTCTCAGGCGGATTTCCACTCGTTTACCATTGCTCAGAATTGTTCGCAAAACCAGAAAACTTTCGGAGATGTACCGGGAGCTCCAAGCGATAATAAAAAGTGTCGATGTCTAATTTTCCAATCCAGAGTGGGTCTGAAGTATCCTTTTTGAGCTGCGCCATCAAGCTGGGAGTACGGAGTGAATGGTCTTCAGGTTTCGAAAAACACAAATTCCCCCGCCTGGCATCAGTAATCAGACGTTGGCGATCTGCATCCTTTGGGACTGCAATCACTTTATTCATTTTTACGGGGTCTTCGGCACAAAATTCTATCAACTTAGCCTTCAGTAACCTTTCCACAAGTTCTTCGTAGTTTCAATTCTTTACCATGATCACGATTTTCTGATTTCGGCGCTGCCACGGAGGAACAGAGTCAGAAATAATTAAGCGAGATTCTGGCTCGCAATATTGCCGGGCAACATCGGGTGTCAATACTGCTGAGAGAGGAACAGACCCTGAAACGCCACCAGCCAGTAGCGACATCAAATCAGGGTCAATGTCCAAGGCATCTGCCTTTCAAAACTGATCCCTATAGATATCGATGTACGACCAACAGGCTGCTGGCTGTACCTGCAGCAAGGCGAGGCGGCACAAACTTTCGCACTGGTCAATGAGGTATTGCTGGACGTGAGCAGGAAGTTCAGAGTTTTGGGGATACCGTTCCTGATTTTCCGGGATTTGGGAACGAAAATCTTTTAGAAATCGCGCATTGGGATTATAAAGCAGATTGAGGCCCCTAGGGCAAAATTCAGCAGTGCGAAAAATCAAACGCGAACGATGTAAACGCGAGCGGTTTCGGCGAGATGGGGAGGATTTTGGGTGTCCAGAAACGGCCACCTTTAACGGACATAGGTCATGTCGATCCATAACTATAAACTACTACTACTAAAAATTGGTTCTACGATAAGCTGCAATAAAAACAAAAGTCTACTCTAACTCGCCCCCACCCACTCCCCCTTTCTACTGAGATCGTGGCTTCTAAGCGAGTTCCATAGCAAGTTTGGTGGCTCGAAAATGCTTGTATGACCGCAGCTGGGTGTCTTGAACACGCTTGGAGTGAGAATTGGAATTCTCCTCCAAGTGGCCAGCAACCTGCCAACTACGATGAGCCATGGCCGTTTCGATGGCGTAAAGTCGGCGCGGAATCACCTCGACCGCGGAAGATCTCTTCATCCATGGGAAACCCTCATCCTGAAGGGGGAAATCCAATGCTTGCGCTATCGATGCAGCTTCCCGGGTATTACTGTAATTATTACTAAGCCCGTGGTTTGGGAAATGCCGCACCGCTACCGTGATTGATCCTGATCCATAAATGGGCAGCAAGTCTAGCATAAAGCTACCTACAATCTGTTCCTTTCCTGTCACCTTCAACCTTATGCAAGTGAGACGAAAACGACGACTATCTTCTTTGTCATCTTCTGACGCACTTTCGCTTTCTTCCTTCCTCCTCTTCTTATGATTATTTCCACGGCGTCCAAGCACTTCAAAATTGCGTTTGTCACTATCGAAGCTACTATTCGACGCCAATGAGTTACTGTGTGAATTCTAAAGTGCCCTTCAACGCGCCCGGGAACGTGATTTAAGCATGCTTATTACGTCTTAGGGCCTTTCCTCCTTTTCGCTCCTCTTGTTACTCTCGACTACACCCGTCACGGCGGAGACAACCTGGCCCAGCTTCGCTGCAGTTTCAGCTGTAGAGGGGCCTCCGTCGCTACCTTTTCTGTTTTTTGAAGAGCGGGTCCGAACTGCCTCCTCACCATCTACACTATCCTGGTCTATTCGAGATTTCTGAATCCCTTTTGGTTTCTTAGATGACCTGTATTTGACTTAATATACCGGTCTCATCTCGGAATCTGAGGCCGCATGACGCTTACTGGGAACAACTATCTCATCTTCCAAATCTAGTTTGAGAGACGGATAGCTTCCAGACACAAGCTCCATTGCGACGAGCGAAGCGGTCATTGGTTCTGGGAGCACCGAGTCCCAGTCAAACTCAGGGAATTTTGCTTCAAGCCGCTCGAGCGCATTTTTCAAGCCACTTTCAGTAGGCCTCGAGAGCTTTGCGAAATTCACCTCCTTTCTAAAATAGTCCAGCGCCTCTTTACCCGTCTTCATAACTTCACAATGGCGTAAGACCTCAGACAATTTTTCTTTTGTAGAAAGTCGATATTGTCAGAAAAGTGGCAGACTCATACCACAATTCCTGGTCAGTATGGCCCACTGAAGGGCTTCTATTTGGTTCGTAGGGCTGCTCATGTGCAGTAGGACGGCTATAAAACCTCGTAAGCTGGACTGGCTGCAACTTTGCACTCCAGTCCCTCGTAAACCCTAGTGCGATATGTCGGAGCACCTAAAAAAAATTATGGACACGCTGCTAGAGCTTTCTACCAGATTAACAGTACCAGCACCTGGTCCAGATGTTTCTCTCTCGCAGGTCGCCTGGGAATGGCAATCGATCTTTCGCGCTAACGCCGCCCCCAGTCCCCTTGTTGAGTTAGACTAGCCACTAGCACGCCAAAATACCAGCCCACCAGTTCTCCAAAGTCATCCGTGACGTATTACAGGTATATGAAATCCCGAAGCATTGGTTGAGGCCAAACTGGAATACAGTTTGGCCTCAGTGCAGGCAAAATTTCGCCCTAGGGGATGAACAGTAGACTTGTCCATCTAAGCTGCAATAAACTGCCCTAGCAACACAGCCGTTGTGCAGCTCTGAATTTTTATGTATTGTTTGATCGCCCAGATCGGATACACACATTGTTGAGACAGTCAAGAAAATACACAAGAAGGTGCAAAAATCTGTTGCAATGGCAGGAAAAACTACATTCAAACACCCTCCGTGATCAAGACTTTAAGCGGACAAAGCGGTCTCACCCATTATTGACACGCTCAAGAATAGTTTCTGTGACACCCAAGGAGCCATATGCGTCTACAAAAAAGGCATAGCCGCACATGCTTCTTAGGCGGTGGACGTAGAGCTTTCGGAGCAGAATCACCTTAAGCGAAAGCCCTACTTTCCACTAAGAATTAACAACCCCTTCTGAATTGTCAACAGGAAATAGTTCACGGCAATCAAGCGGTCAGCCAAAATTTAGATTTTTCTAATAAGGGGGGGGGCATAAGAAAGAGTTTTCTTTATCCGTTTTCCAGACCAGCCTACCTAAGCGGCGATCGTTCCAATGTAGATATGCAAGAGTCTTAGTTTCCTTCAGACTCAACCAAACCGGTCAAAAAAAATTTTCCCTGCCAAGGAATCTGTAGTTCTTACGAACGGCACGACGAGAAGGTGCTTCTGCAGCGCAGAGACTGAACATACAGCACGGCAGGGGGGGGGGGGGGGGCGTGTTCAGTACTTCTAAATCCAGCGAAGTCAGAAATTTTAAAACCTCAATTCTCGGAGTGCGCCGCGTTTCAAAAAACTCTCTGCGCTTTCCCAGTGGTGAGCTCAGGATTAAGTTCTAATTTCACAAGTCACAACACTACCAACTAAAACTAAAGCCCAAGGAGACACTAGCAGTCCTTCGCAGGGGTGAGAGAAATTCCCTCGAATCCTCAAAACTGTAAAATATCCCAAGAGTCCAAAAACTCGATCGAATCGACTGCATCAATCTCTCAGCGGTGCGCCTTTTCAATCTCACAATTTCCTGGCGGAGAACCGTTTTGCAACGTGAAAATCAGCTTTGCTCCAGGAGTCCGAGAATTCAACCGAAGCTACTGCACCGAATACATCTCCAGAGAACACCCCCAGAGGCTAGACGGAACGCCACTCAACCCCCCCTGATATAATGGCTATAAGCCCCAACCCTAAAAGCCCCATTTCTCTTTGAAATGTCACTAGGTCCAGAAACCACTCTAATGTTTTCTTAAGCCAACCCTCTATTTTTTGACACATCAATGCACCAAAACATCCCATCAGACTGTACCATTCCCGTCTTTTCTCTAAGTATTGACAGTTGCTTTGTAGTAAAATAGCCCTAAGGTCAGACGGCTGGCAAGATGGAGTGCCGAAGAGGTGGACAAAGGCCCAGAGCACGATTGGCTCGTGTCCATATTAGCCACGTGGGTCGGAGATAATTGTGACCTGAGGTGTGACCTCAGCTGGACCTGGCACTGCAGCACAGTTCACAGGAGAATAGTGTAGCTTTTAATTTAATTTATAAGTAGTAGCTACCGGTGGTCTAGAGCGCCTCGCCGACTATATTAGTTAGCTCGAGCTCTGCGGAAGCCCCATCTTCTTCCTCTAGTGGCCTCCAAGTTTTCAAAAGACACAAGCTTCCCAGTCATCATTACGAGTGCGCTCGACCTGTAGGGACCTCTTATAACGCCCGCGCATAGCGCGTGCACGTCAGAAGGTGCCCAAGACACAACTAGACCCCAGTGGACTGCCACCCTAGTGGCTGGTTCTCTGCCGCCGCTACCTCTAGTAGGTACTACTTCCCCAATTGGCCTCTAGAATAGTATTCTACTACACCTGGTATCCCGACCTAGAAGCCTACAAGGGCAGCCGTTTGGAATCTGAAGACCGAAGGAAATTGAATAGGACTTCTACCATTGGACTACTTGTCTTCGTTTCTGACTTGAAAGCAACCCTGACCTCATAGATAACCAACATCCCAACCCCACAACAGACGCCCAACAAGGAACCCCGGCAGCCGCCGTGGCTGCTTCGGACACTCCTGCACCAGTACCCGCCCGAGGGGACACTGCAAGTGACCATAGGAACACGTGCAGCCGTTCTGGTGGACGTAAGATTAACCCAGTGGACAACTCCGAACGACTGATCTGGGAGTCACCATTGGTCCCTCGCATTCGCGAGAGGGTCGAACAGTTGAACGAGCCAGTCGACCAAATGAATATTGCACTACAGCCTCAGGACCCAGCCTCACTCGCCCCCAATGCCCAAATGGTGGACAAGGTTGCCTCTCTCCTATGGCTGCAACTCCGTTCTTGGTTTGAAGAACAAGTGGAAGCATTTCTAAGAGACCAGTTGGATAAGGCACTTCGCGACCGCCTCTCTGTGTGGGCTGACCGACTAATTCCTCAGATCTTTCACTCGGATGTCCTTGTGGAGTTAATCGTCACGACCATCCCGAGGGAAATCACACGCCAGGTAGGCCAACTCGACAGCTCTCGAGCTGTTTCTCGAAGTAGACCGTCGGTTTTTCGTCGGTCAGGCCAGACCGGACCCAGGGAGCGGCTACAGAATTAGCCCTTCGCCTTGGAAACCATTAGGAATGTCCATTGGACCATCCACCGCCTGGGGTAGAGACACCTCAGAGACAGAGAGGCCGCGCGGGAGATGAGCCCACTGTTCAATATGGCATTCGGCATGCCGCGGAGTACCATCGCGTCAGTGAAGAGCCTGTCCCGAGGGACTATGGAAGTGCCAAAGTCCAGAGGAAATAGAAGAGAAACCCAAGGTCAAAGAGGTCGGGCCCTCGTAGAAGAGACCACTCAAACTCCAGTGATGACGACCATTCGGACTCCTCCAGCACCTCCGATACCGATGTGGATGAGGCAGACGTCCGGCGCCTCAGACCATGGGCCATGACTAATGAGCTTTTCCAGAAGGTCTTGGACGTGGACACGCATCGCCTGTTGGATCAGTCCAAGCGGTACACCTCATCTGTCTCCAAGATTATTGCTAGGTGGGCCAAGAGGATGCATAGGACCATCCAAGACAAGTTTTCTGGGAAGGTTCCCATAACAGTTCTCAGGATCTTGAGTTCGTTCAAAGTGGCATGTGACCAGAACGGTATCCATGAAGGAGCTGCAGTGTATTGATGTTAGTGCTTTCTCAGTGGTCAAGCAGAAAAACATGTGGTTGCCAAGATATCTGGCTCGGCCAATCCCGTGGATGCCCTTGACAGGGAGCTCTTCAGAACGTATCCTGAGTTGGTTCATTATTTATTGGAGGCCTATGCCTCCGATGACCACATAATGGATGCCTATCAGGACGTCATTGGATACCATCAGAGTTCCAATGTGACCAAAACGGACTTTGCTGACCAACTTTGGACACGTGCCCGCCGTTGCGGAACCGTTATTTCCGAAGGTCGGCTTAAGCGATACTTTATTAATGGGTCTGTTACCAGCCATACAGACCCACGTCCGTAACTACTACACCGCCCATCCAGACCTTTCGTAACGTCAGCTTGTGACGTTCACCGAAGGATACGGGAAGACCTATGGGACCTCCCGCCGTGCGGGCGATGTGGATACCAGGGGAAGCGCCAGACCGCTGGCGAGGGGACGAAGTGCCCATCTCGTCCAGTCGCAGACTGATACGGACTCAGCCTATGGACGCTCTGAAACTACGGACGCACTCGCATTCAGCTTCTCTTCGGCCCGATCTGGTGCACCATCGGTTCTGACCTCAGAGACGACCACACCATCCGCCCCAGCTACTCCCAGAATGTCTTCAGTGGCTCCGCGAAGAGATATCTTTACGAAGTCCAATAAACCGTTTTTCATTTGCCTGTCCATGGCCTGTCCATGTGAATGCTTCAAATTTATGCCGGAGGACATCCGTAAGGCCGTGATGGCCCGTAGAAAAGAGAACGATCGGGTGCGCCGCGCGGAAGGCTATTACCGAAGGCCAATTAGCCAGAGGATTACAGGGACTTCGGGGAGTTCAAAATACGTAAGACCCCTTACGACCACCGTGCAGAAACCTCTGGTCAATATGCTGGGCGAGTCTGCCAATGCCGTTGAGCACCCTGACCATCAGAACCATCCCTTGGCACTAGAGCCACAGGAAATCGATCAGAGGGACGCATAGAGGCGTGCAGTTCCTCTAACGTCAAATGCCTCAGTACACCGGACCGGAAGCCAAAAGAGGAGAAGAAGAAATTGGAACCAAAGCATGGAAATTATCTGGATTCTAGTCAGCCTTACGCGGTAGACCAGTGGGGAGACCTTGAGGACGCAGTATGTGTCCTACGGAAGGAGAATTAGAAAGTACACGGGACTCTTATACTGCAAACGAACACCACGCGGGCTTTCAATGCCGTGTTGAACACGGGTGCAGGCCCAAACCTGGTACATAGTAAGGTGTTATCGTTGGTCTGGGAGAGGATGCTGCAGGAAAGGAAATCGCCAAGGGTGATGGACGCGTCACGCCAACCAATGGATATCCGCGGGGTCGTCCCGCTTTACATCCAGTTGGGTCACCTGAAGGTTAGGACTTGGGTTATTGTATGTCCGGACCTTGGAGCAGAGGGTATCTTTGGGGCCAGTTTCATCGATAGATATGTAAAAGCTATCTGTCCTGGCCAAAAGAAAGTTTCATTCCATCGAGGACCTCCACTGGCCATTATTGAAGCACGCCCCGGACACGGAGCCACCCCCTCAGGACCGAGGTTTCCCAAGCGGACGGTATCCAATAATGTACGCTTGGCCATGGCGGTATTAATACCGCCGATGTCCCAAGTGGCGGCCGCTGCAGTGCGTGAATCCTCAGGTCTTGTGTCGGTGCAGAATCACCCCAAGCTGGTCACGAATCATTTATCTTTGATGGCCAATGGAGTGATGAATGTTGTCCTCAATAGGCCATTCGCTGTTACCATGAGCAATTTCCGCGATAAACCCACCAGGCTTCCCAAAGGTATGGTAGTTGGCACTAACGTACCTGCCCCAGTGCCGATCATGGAGGCTCAGCTCGGAAACCCGCCATCGAGCAGCGAACCAGTGGCCAATTTGGAGAACGAAGTTAACCTCTGTGAGGGTTCCGAGCTCTACAGGAAACAATTCATTGACCTCCTGAAGGACTTTGCCGGAATGTGGAGTGGCAAGCTGGGAAAGATAGATGCGACGAAACACCGCATCGACCTCAAGGATGGAGCCACAACGCAGTACCAGCACCCTTATAGGACAGGCCTGAAAGGAAGAGAAATAGTAGCAAAAGAGATGGGGAAGATGTACACCGCCGAAGTAATTGAACGTGCCCCTCCCAATGAGGCCAAATGGACAAGCCCCTTTGTCCTTGTGGCCAAAAAAGATGGGACCGTATGGTTTTGCATTGATTACCGTAAGCTCAATGCTTTGACCAAACGGGACACCTATCCTATTCAGAGGATGGATGACTTTCTTGATTCCCTGGACGATGCGCAAGTTCTTACCACGTTGGACGCAAATTGCGGCTACTGGCAAGTACCAATGGACGATAGTGCTAAAGCGTTGACTACCTTCACGACCCACGAGGGGCTGTTCCGATTCACTCGGATGCCCTTCGGACTGATGAACGCGCCAGCCACCTTCCAACGGGCAATGGATATCATACTATCCAGGGTCAAATGAAAGTATGCTCTGGTCTACTTGGATGACATAATCGTCTTTTCGAGGTTCATTGGTGATCACTTCACTTATGTAAAGGCTGTCCTAAGGTTATTCCAGTAGGCTGGTGTCACCCTAAAGCTGAGTAAATGATTCTTCTTCCAGCCCTCTGTGGACTAACTTGGCCATGTGGCCTTACTCAGTATGCTCCAGGTAGCGAAAACTACGACGAAGGCCATTAGGGATGCGAAACTCCCGAGGACCCACACGGAACTGCGATCCTTTTTAGGTTTATGCAATGTGTACCGAAGGGGTGTCCCTGGGTTCGCGAAGATTGCGTCGCCACTGAATGAAATGCGGGACCCCTTCGGAATATGATGACCTGGCGTACGAGCAGTTCGAAGCCTATTAGAGCGTCAAGGACCATTTGGTAAACCCCCCAATCTTGGCCTTCCCCAGGGCAAACAAACCGTACGTCCTCGATACAGATGCCTCGTCAACCCAGGTTGGATGCGCACTGCTCCAAGGGCAAGATTCTCCGAAGAACTATCGACCAATTGGATACTGGAGCCGTTCGTTAACGAAGGCTGAAAGGGAGTACAGCACGTCGGAACGGGAATACTTGGCCATTGTCTGGTCAGTTTTACACCTGCGGCCTTACCTGGAGGGTACTCGGTTTGCCATTAGGACAGAACACAATGCCCTTCGATGGCTTCTGAATATAACCGATGCGTCATCCCGTTTAGCTCGCTGGAGACTCCGGTTGGCCGAATTCGAGTACGAGGCTAGCTATAGGCCGGGCGTAAAGCACCAGGCCGCTGATGCCTTATCTCGTATCCTGACTGATGGAACGGATCAAACCCCATTAGACGATGAGATTCCCACCTTATGGGAAGGTCCACAGGATGCAAAGGTTGATCCAGAACTTAGTGACCTTGTAGGAGAAGTTACGACTAACCAAGGGAATGGAGAAGAAACTAAGGTCATTTTATGCACTATTGACTTGGAGGACCCATCCTTGGAAGTCCACGTGGCCGAGACGTAAATAAAAAACCTCATCCCAATATTACTCGACGAATTCCTCACGGCCCAGAAGGGTGATCAGCAGTGTGTCCAGTGGGCTAATGCAGTCGGGATCCCTGGGTTCCTGTTCGATTATAACCGTCACGAAATATTGTGCCGCCGCTCTCCACTTGATAGGGCAGTACAGCACGTTGTTCCAAGGGCCATTCAGGCAGGAATCTTATATCTGGCTCATTACCCTTGGCTGGCTGGCCACCCAGGCAGGACGAGAATGTATCAGATCTCAAGGAAATTCTTCTATTGGCCACTCATGGCCAACGATATAATGGAGACCGCACGGAGATGCGCAGCATGCGCTAGGATTCGGGGAACACGAGCGCTGCTCCAGTGGGAGCTGAAATTCTTCCCTGTGGCAGGACCTTTGGAATTTATTGCTATGGACATCCTAATGCCTTTCCCTAAATCGACCCATGGGAACTGCTTCATCTTGATTATTACCGACAGGTTTTCCAAGATGAGGCGTGCTATTCCCCTACGGTCCACCACGGCAACTGATATTGCTATGGCGTTTCTTGTCCATTGGATATACCTCTACGGCCTGCCTTTATATCTGTTGACCGACTATGGCCCACAATTTCTCTCCAAGTTCTATGGACATGTGTGCTCGGCTTTGGGTCTACAAATTCTCCTGACCACCGCCTACCACGCGCAGACTAATGAACAAGCGGAGCGCTTTAATAGGACGCTGGCCTCTAGGATGAGCCACTATGTGGCTGAGCACCAGTGCGACTGGGACGATTACGTCCAACCCATCGTCTATGACTAAAATCATGAACTCCATCGGTCCACGGTTACGACACCCCTTGACCTTACCCTGGTCCGGGCGGCCCCGCCCTACATGGTCGATCTGCAGGGTACAGGCATCCCCCAGTACATTACTGACGAAATGACGCCAGATCAGGCCAAACAGTATTCGCGGAAGCGAATTGATTCTATCCTGAAGGCCGCCCAGACCCATATGGACAAAGCGCAGAAGCGCTATAAAGCGGTATTTGATAAAGAAATCTGGTTTGTGCCAAAGTTTTCTACAGGGAACTATGTTCCTTTGGAAAGGCCACCCAGGGAAAAACACGAGGCTGAGGACACTCTTTCCCAGCTGGTACCTCGTTCCACCAGACCATACAACTTAATCAAGTCCACTGGTCATACGGTTAAATTAGACCGAGACGGCCTTCAGGATATCTTGTCGACGGACCGCATGTTTAGGGCCCCTCAGCCGTTGGTTGGACCGATGCAACCCCCTAGTGGAAGTGCAAGTATACCGCAGGCCGTCGCCCGCATTTCCTCAAGTGTCCTAACGCCGCCACCACAGCAAGGCACACGCGCCGTTACCGCCGACCCTCTTGGTGCTCAGGTCAATAAAGCGGGTCCACAGGGTGCCGTTGCCGACGTCCTCGGCGGCCGCAAAACCGTCTCATCGGACGATGGCTATGGAGCATTCGAGGACATGTATTTACTAGAGGAGGACCGCCGCGAGTATGTCGTACACCGCATCGTCTCCACTGGCCTTGAAGAAAAAGGTGGGGCGCTGTACAAAGTCCGCTGGTACGGCTATGGCCTGGAGAAAGAACAGGGGATACCACCTGAAGATATCCCGGCGAATTTATTAATCGCTATTGCACCAAAATGAGCTACACGGAGCACGATCTCCGAAACGGTCGTCTCCATGACCTGGCCACTCCGCTCGCTCCGTCTTCCTCCACACGCACGCATGTAGAACACTGACAACTTCAACTTCGGACCCATGGAACTGCCCTTAGAAAATCATACCCGAAGGAACTGGTAATTGCAAATCGCATCTTGAGAGCCAAGGGGTATCTATACCAAAGGTAAACCATGGGGAACCGGCCGTTTGCCAGGGACACCCTGCGGACGCCCTAGCTACGAGCACATCGCAGCGTTATCGTACCATGGGTTGCACGGAGCATGCTCTTAAGGAGGAGGGGGGGAATGATGGCCACAGAGACCATTTTGAGGACCGACCAATGGGACTACGCGCGTGCCACGGTGCGCCCTTGAACCGCCTCCCATGACACTGCCTTCATCATCTCCCTCAGGCCGAACTATGGCCGAACGAGAACCGCAGCGACTTCAGACCCCCGTCGTTGAACTTCAAAAATAGTCCCAAGGGGTCTGAAGGACGCAAATGATGGCAAGAGGTATAAGGGTTGACCTCACGAAACACATCAAATGGGACTAGAACCAGGACTCAGGGCCTGAAGGACGACGATCAGCGCTAACTAGGGCCCATGTGGGCAGTATGGAAGACTTAAGGCTTTACTCAGTACGCCAGCGACCAATTAGGCCGAAGGACCAGCGGAAGAACCGACTTGCGCGCGCTTGCGACCTGGGCTATGAGCCGACGAGTGAGCCGGAAAATTTTCGGTGTCCGTCAGGTTCAGACCGAATCGGTTATCCGAGTCGGCTGCCACGGAAGTTGACAGAACTTTAGCGTTCTCCTCCAGAACGGTCGCCAATGCCTCTTTGACCTCTTGGTTCCTCCCCACCAGGGTCAAGTACCGTGACGCCCTACGGACCCACGACTAGGCCGCACGCAACGCCTCGACGAGCTCAATGGGCGCGGTTACGCCTGCCGAACAGCAAACCCCGACGAGCTCCTCAAAGGCTCGAGCTACGGCCATAAATATCGCAGGTGGCGGAGATGGCACTGGCGCACTGACCCCCAAAGAAAGGAGCGAACTAGTAGCGGTGTCGGTTGAACCAAGAGACGACTCAGGAAGCTCGACCATGTGGAGCTTTGAAGGTGGCTTCTAATAGGAAGCAGGGACAGGCGCTGTTGGCGGGCCTTCGGAAGGAGGCTGCAGGCAAGAGTTATCAAACCCAATGGCCTGCAGATAATAGTCCGGGATGGTCCGACGCAGTACATCGACTGGATTATCCAATAAAGGCTGCGCCTCATAGGCCTTGCCATCATCGCAGCCCAAAGGATGCTCCGGAATCGTCCAAAACTCGTCTGCGTCGTAGTCGTACCACAAGTATCCAGGGGCCTTTGCCCAATCGACCTGCAGGACATAATCTAAAAGACTCTCTATGTGCTCCGCGCTATACAAGGCCCCGCGGACTATGTTCGAGGTGGGGAGGCAGGGGCACCAATCGGCCCTCAGGACTCGGAATGATTTCCTCATTCCAAATACGATGGTCGGGCTCACGGGCATTCGCATGCAAGCCAGTACTGGCAGTATCCAAGAAGGCCATGAGGCAGAGTACTGCTCATTCCACAACGAAGACCTGCCAGGTAAGTCAAGGGAGTCGCTGACGGAAATTGTCCTGGAATTGGGTGGTGTAATAAGCCACAATGGACGAAGAAGGGACCATGAGGAGATTAGACACATGCCAAATGGACGCCTCAGGGCTGGCAGCGACCGGTGCCATGGGAAGATAGACGTTGGATTTACGGGACAGCGGCATGTTGTGGAAATCGACCTCGTGCCAGCAGATGAAGTACTTCAAATTCGTCCGGATACGGCCGTCGGGTTCGATCATGTCATTCCAAAAAGACCTTTTGGCAATCCAGTACAGCCAATCATAAAGCGGTCTGTAGCAAATCAGCCCCAGAAGTTTTTGGTCGCTGGGTGGGAACGACGACCAACGGTCACCGTGTAAGAGATTTAGGTCCGCGAGGAGCCGGTTAACCCTCCGTTAGTAATCTTCTTTTTCGTCACATTGGACGTACGGCATGTACGGTCGGACCAAGGCACGGATACGCGCCACTGCTCAGAAATCCGCGGGGAGATGTAACCAACGGTTGTACCAAGAGGTCTCTCGCGCGTTCTTCTTCTCACGAACGTAATTCGGGATTGCCGCAAATCTACGGGCGTACAAATATTGGTCCTGGTAGCGAATGAATTCCTCGGCCGAACTGGGCAGATAGGTACTTCTTATGGCCGTCGGAGTGCGTCCCCGGGTGTGGTCATTCCTCTCCCAAGGATGGGCGTACGCGCTGCTGGTGGGGACTAAAGCTGAAGTGCAATGCCCTCAGAGAGGGATTCTTGGTACTCGGTTGATTTCCCGAATGTTTCGGTAATGTAGTCGTTGCATGAACTACGACCACTAATAGTGGATTTGAAACGTGGGACACGGAAGAGTCAATTGGCGGTTGGCCACAGTAGTGGACATGAACCACCAAAGCGGAGTAATTTAGTTAATTCTATTTATTATTTTTACACCCATTTCTGGGATGGTTAGTACTTAGTGCGCCTGCGGATTGCCGTCGCAGCAGTAAAACTTCCCCAAGAAGGGACCCCAACCTGAGGAATTCGCTGTAGACCTCACCGCCTTCGCGTGTTCTCTACTCCTCTTTGGAGGGAAGCACCTTCGCCTACGGGAAGTCCAACCCCCTTGCCTATCTAAAGGACCTGAGTATTCGGACTGTTATTCCAGCCTTCTGGGTGTTCGCCTTGTATAAGGTTTATTTCGCGGCACTGCCGTTAGTCTTCGTCACGACACTCGCGACTCAGCTCCCCCTTATTTTTCCCTTTACAGGGTGGCTTTCCCGCTACCCATCGCTCGTGTTCGCGCGTGCCACTAACGTGGAAACCTCACCTCTCTAGAGGACGATCACTCTCATACACCGCTCCTGCGGATACCCGATTCTTGCCTCAACCTCCCTGCGCAAGTCGCGACGGGTGGCCTCGGCCTTACAATCCGACATAGTCGTGCTACTCCTGGGAGGGCTCCACCCAACTGGGCTCACCTCTAATGAGGAAGGATCCCGAACGTCTTTCGGTGCGCTCCCGCTTCCGAGCATTGCACTACAAAAGCAATTGGACTGGATTCCACAGTGATTGCCGACCGCCGGATGCGTTCACTGTCATCGCACAGCGGGCGAGGGCCCCAAGGGGTTAAGTAGGAGTCGGTTCCAAAGGATATGCCATTCGCAGCAATTGCCAAGCGAAATGACCAAGAGTCGTAATGGGAGGACTCCAGTTACACTATAACGAGGAGACCATCGGACTCTGCCCGCAATCGCCGTGGGGCTCGAATGGACGACCGAAATGAAGCAGAGCGAATGACGTGGTTGCGGGCACGCAGTAGCTACAACCCGGCGGTAGACGTGGGCGCCCAATGGACCCACATCTGATGCACTCATCCCCGTGGCCACTGGCGTTTGAAACGGAATAGGAACGCAGGCACGACCAATGGGCGATCCATATCCTTTCCCAGCCCTTACTAAAGGCTAGTAGGGGGGAAGCTTAACTAGTCAATCTACCATTGGGATCGCAACCAGCGCTAGTGCAGCTATCCTCCGGGTCTTTAAACAGGAGTACACAGAAATGGGCGTCAGGGAGAAGTGAGCCGACGGTGAATTCTGCAGAGGCGGCAGAAACAGGGGGGGAGTATGTAGTAGAATAGTCTTAAGGTCAGACGGCTGGCAAGATGGAGTGCCAAAGAGGTGGACGAAGGACCAGAGCACCACTGGCTCGTGTCCATATTAGCCACGTGGGTCGGAGATAATTGTGACCTGAGGTGTGACCTCCGCTGGACCTGGCACTGCAGCACAGTGCACGGTAGAATAATGTATTATTTTATTTATTATTTTAGTAGTACTTATTGGTAGTCTAGAGTGCCTCGCCGACTATATTAGTTGGCTGGAGAGCTGCTGGCAACTGAGGAGTAAAGGGAAGCACCACCTCCGTCCTCTAGTCGCCTCCAAGCTTCCAGCGGACACAGGCTTCCAAGTCATCGTTACGAGTGCGCCCGACTTGTATGGACCTCAGATAACGCCCGCGCCTTGCGCCTGCAAGTCAGAAGGTGCCCAAAACACAACTAGACCCCAGTGGACTCTCACCCTAGTGGCTGGTACTCTGCTGCCGCTACCCCTAGTAGGTACTACTTCCCCACTTGGCCTCTGGACTAGTATTCTACTACATGCTCCGCACGTCAGTCAGCGTCTCTCTACCCGCTCCACTTATAAGTATACATCTTGGTCAACAAGTCGACATTCAAGTCTAAATTGGGCGCAAAATTTTCGCTCTTGTGCGAGAACCTTCGGTACATGTCCTTGCTGTACTGCGCAACAATCTTTGTGTTTACGAATGAAGAGAATCATGGCGGAGGTGACGGAGGCCATGCAAAAATACGCTGCTATACAGATTTATTATAACACATCACTAGTAACTAAAGTTGGCTCGATGCCCACTGTACCATGTCATCCATTACCATGTCGCGCTTCTCCGCCAGCAAGTCATGCAAAATTCCGTGGTAGAGGCGAACCGTTTTGTTCCTACTGCCAATTCAATCATGGAAATCAATCGTACCCTTCGCATTGGTGAAGCGATCTTCTCTAGAGTGTGCCACAAACACGAACACGTGAAATCGTTCAGCCCCACTCATAATATTCTCACAAATCTTCAACACTTCATACCCGACACAGGCCTGTAGCGGGCTGCGCACGACCAGCGGGTCATCCTTCAAATTATAACAATCCTCTCCCGCTTTCCGAGCTCGCCTTCTCTTACGGTCAAACTTGAGTCTCTGCACCGGTAACAGCGGCGCCAGAGAAGCCAAAGACGGCGCAAACAACTTCCAAATCGGTTTATGGTACACTTGTACTGCCGGTGCGGCGAGCATAACACCCCTGAAAGTACTGTGAGGCACATCTCGTGCCAAGTGAATCGCCACAGCGACCCTCATTTGAAACTGACATTTGCGTTGCTAGCAATGAAAGAAGAATGATTAGAGCTATAGAAACGTGGAGGCGGTTTTTGGCCTTCAGCAGCGCTGCATGCCGCTAAATAGGGGTGATTATGGGAGATCTGCAGGCCATTTCTGCTCGTTATGGCTCGTAGACGGCCTGCAAATCAATGAGGGCTGCGGCGCCGAGAGTGATTATAGAATGGTATTTCAACTATGCCCCCGCGCGTTGGTGATTGGCTTGCACTGCAGTTTTGTATGTGAATGACGGTAGATTTTAATTGGCTAGCACTTCCAAAATGACTGCAGTGCCAGCCATTGTGCAGCGGGAGGGCTTGCACTGTTGCAGCGCCAGCCACGTAGCAGCTGCTGCAGTCAACATGCAGCAGCAGCCAATAAGGATTGAGTTTTGTTGTTGCTGCTGATGCTGCTGATGCTGGTGGTGGTGGTGGTGATGGGGAAGTTTTTGAATGAGAGGGAGGCCTTGGGTGAAGAGAGGTTTTTGGAATTGCAGAAAGAGGCTTGCAGGAGTGTGTAGTGGCGCAACGCATACGTTCAATCAACATTTACCCCATCATACGCTTGTGAATGTATAGAGTGGAGAGAAAAGTAGAAGTGGGCTTCGGTCGCGGGGGACGCTACAAGCCATTGTATAGGACTGACTTTGAGGGATTTGCAGGCCTCTTTTGCTCGCTAAGGCTCGCAAACGGCCGGCAGACCAACTTATTCCGCGGCACATATATAACAGTGTCTTTGAGCGCCACGTGACTGAAATATTCAGTACAATGTGCATCTGCACTAAAGAGTGAACGATAGCGTAAGCGTCGTGGTAAAACCTGGCTGTTTCTGAGTGGCTGGCACTGTAGTCATTTTTGGGATGCCAGCTACTCAGCAGCAAGCAGACAATCAACAGTGCAGTATACGTACCATATGAAATGGTATGAACTCGCAATGAAGTGCAACGCCCTCAGGGAGGGATTCTGGGTACTTGAACGCTTTCCCGATATTATCGGTTGTGTAGTGTGTATATGAACTACGCCCCACAATGGTGGGTATGGACACGTGGGACACGGTTTTGGGTCAATTGGCGGTTGGCCACAGTAGTGGATGTTGCCACGGAATGTGGAGTATTTTAGTTAATATTATTTATTATTTTCACACCCATTTCTGGGAAGCTAGTACTTAGTGCGACGGCGCACTGCCGTCGCACCAGTAAACCTTCCCCAACAAGGGACCCCAACCTGGGGAATTGGCTCTAGTTGTTGCCGCTTGCGCGCGTACTCTACTCCTCCTTGGAGGGAAACGCCGTAAACCACGGGACATCTAACCCCCTTGCACATCTAAAGGGACCCATCACTGGGAGTATAATTGTTCCAATTGCATTGGTGTTTCGCCCTGTATAGGGATATTGTTACCGGCATCGCCGTTCGTCCCCGTCGCTCTCGCGACTCACTTCGCACTCTTTTTCTCCTCTTCGCCCTTCCTTTTTCCCCTTTTTAGGGTCGCACCTCCCGCTATCCGCGGCCCTCGTGTGCGCATCCGCTCACACGCCCCTACTTACGTGGAAACATACCTCTACTGAGGATCACACCCCGCTCACGCGGATACCGATTCTTCCCCTTCACCTCCCTGCGCGAGTCGCGACAGGTGTCCCTGGTCTTACAAACCGGCTTCGCCGTGACACCTCTGGGAGGGCTCTACCCAACTGGGTTCACCTCGTGAGAGGAAGATCCCGAACGTCTTTCGGTGTTTTTCCCCTTTGAGGCATTGCACCACAAAGTGGTCTCCTGACCTAGAATCGGTTTTTGTTTTCCCTCTTACGACGTTTGTTTTCATTCACCGGAAGTTCCGTGATCGTTTCTCGTCGTAACGGTATTTTCTCATGTCGAGAAATCCCTCCGATGCGGAGCCAGTGGTTACGCGTAGTCGCTCCCGCGACAACGCGGACACATCCGAAGTTCGGTTCGTACCCCGTATCCCTTTACGGACAAGTTCCAGCCGTGCTGGCGCCGCTTCATCGCGGAATGATACCCCCGACCGGGAACCCCGGAACCTCCTTTTGCCCTCGTTATCACCCCCGCAGGGGAATGCAGCATCGACTCCGGCTGTTGCCGCAGTGCCCCAGGCACCCCGGCCTGCTCCCGCTGTCGCGGCTTCAAGCCCCCGTGGAACGGGCGATAACACCCCCCAGGGGACGTCCCTGGAATCCCAGGTCCGCGCTCTGTGGACCGCCCATGACACCCTTGTAGGGGAACTACTATCCCTCCAAGAGGTGGTCTCGGCAACCCCCGTAAAGGAGGTCGCCGAGGAACTCCGTATTTTACGGTCTGACGTCAACTCCGTGTTGGAGAGTTTGGGACAACCCGCCACCTTCATCGAAGGAGTTGAAGCCCGATTTGATCGGATTGGTGCCCGCTTAGAGACGCTGGAGCAGTTCGTCCTCATGCACAAACCATCCCCGGGTGATCCGGTAAACGAGGCATCGCACAACGACCAGCTTGCTGGGAAGAAGAAACGCCGTCACCGACGGAAACATCACCGAAAATATTCGGACTCCGATTCTTCGACATCGTCAGACTCATCCCGAAACCATTCGGTTAGCTCGAGCTCCTCGGACTCCGACTCGGAGGACGAGAAGCGAGGCTACTCCTCCCGCTCGAAGCGGTCATCGGCCACTGAAGGTGTGGTCCGAACCCGCCAGAAGGGGAGAAGACACCCCGGTCTCCGGGAATTGAAACCGACAAACCCGGATTACCGGAAGCTTTTATCATACCGGTACTACCGGCTTGAAGATTCGTCACTTGGACGTACGCCCCGTGGTACGGGAAAGGTGCGAGAATGCATTAAGCGAATGCAGCTCTCGCTCCGCAACCAGTATTTTACTGGAGAGGACCCAGTCCTAGTACTGGATTTCCTATCCCGCTTTGTAGCGGAGGCCGATATCCTCGGTATGAATGAGGGACAAGCCTATTTGGCTTTACCGTATTTCTTACGGGGAGTGGCGGAGGACCAATACACCTCTGTCAGAGGATCTTCTCGCGCCTCCGAGGGAGGAGTTACTTGCTGGCCGGAGGCTGTGCAGTATCTTCTGCGCTCCTACGCCACCAACACCGCTATTCAGCAGGCTATCCTCGCTTTGCGAGATACACGCCAGCGTGCTGGAGAGACCGAGACCGATTACTCGGTGCGCCTTAACAAGGCTTTCCACAGATGTGGTAACGTATACCCCGCTGGGGAGCGCAGTACCATGTTCATTGATGGTCTTGACCCGGCAATCCGGAGTTTAGTTACCCGTTATCGGGAGGACAGGCGGAGGATCACCTACCTCGAGCTGGTCCAACACGCTCGAGCGGAAGGGGATGCACTTCGTGCAAGAACTCCGAACAATCGGTCTAAATCCGCCAAGGCGTTGTTGCTGGAAAGCGAAGCTTCCTCTCTCCCGCTCACCGCGGATGGGAACCCTGGACAGGGATTTGATACCGTGCATTTAGCGCAGGAGGATGGTGTGTCGATACCCACCAGTGAGTTACCGTCAACGACGGAGATGACCCATGATACGGGAACAGAAGATCCCGTTCTATACGGTGGTAACAGTCGGGTTCAACCCCAACGACTCCCGTTTTCAAACGGTCAATCCCGTTATCAACGGCCTGGATGGACTGACACCCGCCCTGCGGTTCGCTTCTCCGATACTTGGAATAATAATCCGCGTGTCGCGGTGCTGGCTCTCATTTGCCACCTGTGCTATGCCCATGGCCATACCTCTCCTCAGTGTATTTGTTCAATGAAGGATATGGCCAAGGTGGTGGCAAATTATGAGGCCCTCACTCCAGAGGAGAAACGTTCCGTCCCGACGGCTTCCTACCTCCGTGCTAAAACGGACTTTTCCCACGCCCTACCACAGACCCCGCGTGCGCGGCAAGCTTCATACACCCCGATTCGGGAGATCACGCAACCATCCGTTGCAACCCCCGCTTATGCGGATAGAAACCCCCGTCAACGGGATGAAGCACTCGTTGTCGAGGAAACCAACCCACCGCCGAAGGCGGAAAACTAACTGAGGGAGTCTCCCCTTTGGGAGAGGCGTCCTCAAGAACGAGGCTGTTGGCGCCCGAGGCGTCCTCGCCTCTCTCCCCGGTGAAAGTCCTCTCGAGGAAAGACACCGCTGACGCGGACTCTGCGCACCTCGGTGTGTTGCGTCGCCCGTGGATACGGAGTAAAAATCCCCGGATTCCCGGTAGAGTCTTGGTCTTGGCCAAGCGCATTTATAAGGTCTATGCCGACCTTGGCCTTGACCCCCAGTTTATGGTGAGGTTTCTCACCGTCCTGGATACAGGTGCAGGCCCCAACTTTGTTGTGGAATCATTGTTACCCCCGCTTGTGCGGTCGCGTATCCGCTCTGATGCGGTCCCCGACATTTCGGATGCGAACAACAATCCGGTACAAACGGTGGGCACAGTGGACCTCGTCGTGAGACTTGGTACCTCTGTGGTGAAGTTGGACTTCATCGTTTGCCGTTCATTGGCAGCACCAGTCATACTGGGATGTGATTACTGCGACAGATTTGTCGACGCAATCAGGCCCCGCCTCAGGCGTGTAGAACTTGACGACGGATCGTCGGTTCCGATTGTTCGCCGCCCGCTAAAGCGGTCCTCTCGGAAACAAGTTCCGCTCCCTGCTGCGCAGGAACCACCGCCCGCGTCCCGCGAGTCCACCAAGCTCCGCGTCGCTGCCCCGGTTTCTATACCGGCTGACTCCCAAGTCTGGGTGCAGGTAAATTCCCGTCAACACGGTCTTCGGGTTATACAACCCCTCGCCTCGTTGTACGAGAAATCCCAGCTGGCGCTGGCTAATGGAATTGTCTCCATTTCCCCGGATGTCCCTTTCCGGATATTGGTTGCCAACCTTGGCAAACACCCCCAGTATCTGGTCAAACACCAAGTAATTGGGAGTGTAACCCCCCATCCTATGGGAATGCTGCCAACAAAGATGACAGCCGCCGATGTACTCGGAGTTACCACCTCTTATGAGGAGTTCGCCCCGCCGTCCGAAGACGTCAAGTCTAAGGAGGGTGAGGAAACCGCTACTTCAGCGCCGAACATACCGAGTAACTCGGAATTGCGAACCACACCTGTTCCACCGGACAATGCTCCATCGAGCAATGACCGGATTGATCCGGAAAAAGCACTTGAAGCGCTGGACTTCAGCCACGTGCCAGAGTCGCACCGCGACAAACTCCGTACTATGTTACGGGAATTCACCACAATGTGGGATGGCTCGCTTGGCGAGATTGATGCAACGGAACACCGGATCGATTTAATCCCCGGTGCGCGACCGGTTGCACAACCCCCTTACAGGGCAGGTCCGAAAGCTCGGGAGAGGAGCAGTCCCAGGTGGACAAGAAGCTCCGCGCAGGTGTGATTGAGCCCGCTCAATCACCCTGGGCATCCCCAGTTGTACTGGCTTTAAAGGCCGACGGAACCTGGAGGTTCTGTGTCGACTACCGCCGGCTCAATGCCGTGACTGTTAGGGACACGTACCTCATCCCTCGTATGGACGAGTGCATTGACTCCCTTGGAGACGCCACCGTGTTTACGGCCCTTGATGCCAATTGGGGATATTGGAAAGTACCTGTCAGACAGGAGGATCGCGACAAAACCGCATTCACCTGCCATGCAGGAACGTACCGCTTCAAGCGGATGCCATTTGGGTTAACCAACGCTCCCGCCACCTTTCAGCGTGCAGTAGACATTCTACTCAACCGCTTTAAGTGGCGGAGTTGTCTGGTCTACCTTGATGATATTATCATCTTCTCCAACTCGTTGGACGACCATCTCACTCACGTCCGAGACGTGCTGACCGTACTCCGCGATGCGGGAATTACGCTCAAGTTGAGGAAATGCGAGTTTTTCACAGATACTGTGAAGTATCTGGGTCACATTATCCGTCCTGGACGGTTAGCGATCTAGAAAGCTCGAGTCAAATCCCTCGTTGAGGCGAAAGAACCCCGTACTCAAACGGAACTGCGCTCCTTTCTGGGGCTGGTCAACGTATATCGACGGTTTATCCCGAACTTTTCGGATACTGCAGCGCCCCTGAACGCGTTGTTGCGAAAGGGGAACCCCCCAAAACTGGGAACATTTACGCCCGAGCAATCGGAAGCTTTTAAATCCTTAAAGGAGGCTGTCACATCAGCACCAATCCTACATCTCCCAAAACTTGGGTTGCCATAATCCGTAGATACGGACTCGAGCGACTACCAAGTCGGGTCTGCTCTTTTTCAAACCACCCCCGAGGGGGAACGACATCCAATTGGTTATTGGTCACGTTCGCTCAATGTTCATGAGCGGAACTACTCCGTTTCGGAGAAAGAGTGCCTCGCCGTCGTATGGGCGATGACCACTCTGCGCCCCTACCTTATGGGAATTCACTTCACCGTGTACAGGGATCATTCCTCATTGAGGTGGTTGATGAATATCTCCGACCCGTCGGGACGCCTCATGCGCTGGAGACTCCGCCTCGCGGAATATGACTTTCAAGTCATTTATAAAAAGGGTGCGCAGAACACCCAGGCCGACGCTTTATCGCGGTTACCCACAAGTGGGGAAGCACTCCCAACGGAGGATGATGAAGTCCCATGCTTCATGGCTATAGACCCGGATGATCCCGAACATGCCGTCGAGGCTAGGCCAGAAACCTGGGACGAGGATGCTGATTTTGACGAACTACTCGCATCGCGAGATAAATCTGAGAACCTGTTACCGGGAAACTTTGTACCGGTATCACCGGAAGAAATGATCCGAGAACAATTCGGCGACCCATTCTGTACGAGAATTCGTGCCCGTATCAACGGTGGTGAAGATCTCCCTTTCGGGGTAAACGACAAAGGCTACCTCGTAAGAAAGGTCGAAGCCCGCCCACAGATTGTGGTACCACATTCCCTGCAATCGCGGGTGTTACATCTATCACACTACGCCCCATTGGAGGTCACCCAGGTGGGAGGAAACTCTACCTAACCCTGCGAAGGGATTTCTATTGGCCCGCAATGGCGGTGGATTGCTACGCAACTGTGCGGTTTTGTAGCGAATGCGCGAAGAATCGCGTCAAACTCCGCAAAAATGCGAAGAAGGTGAAACTATTCCCCGCAAGGGTGCCGCTCGAGTTTATCACGATCGATATTCTCGGACCATTACTCACCACGAAATGTGGAAACAAGTTTCTACTTGTCATTACCGACCGCTTTTCTAAGCTGGTACGGACTGTCCCTCTTCGGAGGATAACCGCTCTCACGGTGGCCCAGGCTCTGGTGACACACTGGATTTTTGTCTACGGTCCCCCTGTAGAGGTGCTCTCTGACAACGGAAGCAGTTCGTGAGCAAGTTCTTCCAGGATGTTTTGTCGCATCCTGGATGTCAAGAACTTGTTCACGACTACCTACCACCCCAGTGTAATGGGCAAGTTGAACGGTTTAACCGGACGTTTACTCGCGGCGTTACGTTCCTACGTCGCTGACCACCCAACGAATTGGGATCTCTACGCTGATGCGGTAACCTACGCGTACAATACGCAGGTACACCGGACTACCGGAGTTTCGCCATTCGAGTTGGTTCTATCTAGAACACCCCCGCCTGTGGCGCTGGAACCCCAAGCTACCTTGGACAATTTCCCATCTGTGGGTATCTACCGGCAGCAATGGAAGCAATGGCTTTCCAAGCTGGTCCCCGCTGCGCGGAAGTCTATGGCACGGGCCCAAGCCGCTTACAAGCGGGATTTTGACGCTCGCTTGCGAGGAAAACCGTCCCCGATTCGGGCAAATAACTACGTCTTCATCAGGAAGGAATACTACAACCCGGAACGGGAGAAGCGTCACAAACTCTCGCCTGTGGCGGATGGACCCTTCAAGGTCATCTCTGTTAACACCGACACTGTCGTGGTAGAGATGGGGACACGCACGAACGGATTTCCCGTGATCGTGTTGTCCTTGCCCCTCCTCCCTCGTCAGAGGTAGTCCTGGATCCAGGCAACCCCGTTTCTACGGACTCTGCAACACCGGAAACATCCGGGAGTACTAGACCTACGGTACTACCACACCCCAGCCGGGGACTCTCAGACCTACCGACTCTGTCGGACTCACCGGCTCAGCCGGGTAATTCGGGCCCCTCAGCGCCCGCCCCTACCACGTCTGCCCCACTGGCGCGCATCTATACCCGCCAGGCGGGGAATGTTATCCCTTATCCCGCCGCTCCGTCTAAGGGGGGGGAGAAACACTCGTTTTCGAGGAACGATATCGCCGTCGCAACGGGAAACACACCGTAACATACGGAACACTGACCGTGGAGCACGGAGTATGTCACGCGACACTAATCCCCCGTTCCCGGGCAGTGCTGTGCAACAGGAACCAGACGCGCAGGCCCCGCAAAAGCGGCAAATACACCGTTTGTCACGGGGAAAACGAGAAGCCTCACTCCAATACCGCAGCAGCGGAAAGGCAATCGCCCGATGCCTCGAAGCCGCCGTTGGCGGAAGTCCCCGCGGAAGCGGTTCAATCAGGTCGATCAGACCCGCGCCCTGCGGAGAAGGGGCGCCCAGATACGCCGGCCTCACAGGGAATACCCACACCCCTCTTGGGGAAAAAGGCGGCCAAGCTGCAGTCGAAGCTTTAAGCCCTGGCTCGCAAGCACCGGAAACGCCTCCCGTCGTTGACGGAATCAAAGCCCCCGCTACGGGGAATAATTTGCGCCAACCCCCGCATCGCTGCGGCGAAGAACCGAGGAACTCGGGAATAACGCGCGCCATCGCACGCTCGAAAACGGTCGTACCGGACGCTGCTCCTCCTCACGGAGATGGTGCACTGCGCTTAGCGGCAATTCCCCTGAAAAGGGTGTCATCGGCACCTGCCCAG